>CP135556.1:6487995-6498956 GCA_032402905.1 Khaya senegalensis | reverse complement strand
TTTGTGGGATTATTATTTTCAGGAGAATACGGCATAGCGGTAGCGGTTTCGGAAAGTGCAGTTGAGGCAAAGATTTTCGGACGGGGCATAGTATATCTAAGGTTTAGGCCATTGTTATGTAATTTGATTTCTGTGTACTCTGAAGTATGAATTTCATTAAAATGCATAGCGATATTATAAAAATAAAAAATACTATTTAGCTGTTACTATTTATGTGGTTACTTCTTATAAACTCTTTTAAATAAATAAAAACTTCGCTTCACTATGAGAAAGCGTTGATTTTTGTCTTTTCGATAATTTCAATGTACTATATGCCACATGAATAGAAATGAAAGGAAGGGGGTGTTACACATACACATACAAATAATCTCATTACATATATATGTATGCATTATACATCAACACTTGACACATACATGTATTTAACAAACTTAAACACATGGAACCACCATCAAACAATTTTCACTAATCAACACTTAAATGGCTCATAATTGGAAACATGAAATTAAATACTCTTAATTTTTGAAATATAAACATACATATATATCAAATACTTACATATGTTTAACACTCACGAAAAACAATTTTTCACAAATGTACAAGTTCAACCAACTACTGTGAATACCATATACATGCACAAATCAACATTTTATGTGCTTAAACCTTGACAAACACATATTTTCGTCAAAAAGGTAACCAAGGCCGAATTTTTTAACAATTGAAACATGATAGCAATTTTGACGAAAAATAATTCTTCATCAAATTCATCATTTAACCAAAATTGTGATATCCCATATCAACTTATTTCAATTCCATTTAACCATTAACACATCAAAAGGAACATATATTAGTGAATACACTCACATCTCATACAAGCAATTCATCATGCACCATAAACTCATCTTTTTATGTTCTAATTGTAAGCAAACTAACATACACATATGCAGTAAAATTATATTAAAAAAAAAAAAACAGTTTACTTTCTAAGATCCATGAGATAAACCTTAGTATTATTATATGTATATGTTTCAATACCATAAATATGTATATACCTCTAATTAAATAGTTTTTATCAAACCAAAAATACATATCAAATTCTTTTGCATCTTTATAGTATTCGTACGATCTAGAATCTAATCGGAGTGTTAACTCCTATGATTTGAGTGTGTGATATTTTATACGTTCTTCTCTTTTCGAGAGTTAAGATGCAAAAATAAACCCTAAGCATACCCACTAAAAAATGTTAATATCACATATTTATATATTACTATTTCATATCTTCAATTTTGACTTAAACTATTTAGTTGGGTTTTCTTATAAAACTCAATTTATTTAGTAAGTAGGTACCAATAAACTTAGTCCAATCCTTATATATATATATATATATATTCTCGATCTTAATATATGACCCAATAGATTTTTGTAACGTTAACAGTAATACTAAAATTTAATTTTAGTATTACAAGTAATGAGCGGTGTTTAGCAATACATTATGACTATCCAAGTGATAAGAATATCAATAGTTTGACATTACCTTATTTTTGACTAATGTTACTATATAATTCAATTCTTTTATCATAAATATCTTAATTGAAAACGAGATATGAAATGTATCATCTTCATATAGTTCAATTATATTTCTTTAATATTTGAAGTAGATTTATTTTATCAAATAAAATCAATATTTTATATTAATTTATTTGAGTATAGCCATACATTTTTTAAAATCTCACTCTATTAAAAAACTCAGGATATTACTCTCATTATATAAGAGGGACAAATTTTATATTGATCATACGTATCCCTCTATATAAATTATGATATATTTAATTATTTTTTTATAGTTTATTTTGTTATAGATTATATTTAAAAATATTAAAATATATCATTCTTTATACTGAAAATCATGGTAATCTTAAGTTTAAGGATCACATACACTATTGTCACTACGAGAATCACTTATAATATTTATATAATGATCTACGTAGCGTTCTTATGATATGTTGGTCTAGTACATTAGTTCACTAACTTGTACCCATGTGTTAATTTGATATCTCATATTATAATACACACATATTGTTATCAATCACTACACATACTAGTTTTCATGCATTATTGTTACTCTATTCACAATAATACTTTACTAAGAATATTTAAGAATAGTGTCTAATTAATTGAATTTACTATTTTAAAGGTATTATTATATTTATTAAATACACAGATATATAATAATAAAATAATTAAATAAAACATATAAATCAAAATGTCATTATACAAATGTGTTAAATATCCAAAATACTATTAAATTTAAAGCATATACCAACACTAATCACATTAGAATATGTTTATGCATCGAAATAATATTAACATGAGTTTATAACATCGTGATAATGCTTCCATATACATTAGAATTGTATGAAAAAAAAAATTTCACATAATACTCCTATTAGGCCGAACCTTTCTTCTTTGCATTCTTTTTTATTTTTCAACCAAAAACAACACACACATAGACTTATTTCATCACCATGAAACATTTAAACACATAAGAATCAATTGAAAATAATTTTCAATTAAAAATACCCATGTTGGTTGAATATACCCATTTATTTTCCTTTTTGGTTTTTCAAACAAATCAACCACATATATCATTCAATCCATGCTCTGATACCATATGAAGGAATGATTTATAATATTACATGCATCAAACAACAAACATAAACTATTCATGCATTTTAACAAGCACTTGAAATGCTAACATTATATATATGCAAAATATTAACAAAGAATGAGTTTATTTCTTACTAGTTTGACTAGGTGATGAAAAGAATATCCTCAAAAGTATAAAGATACTATAATTTACACTAACCCAAAGCAAAGGAGAAACTTGGCTAAACACAAAGGGGAAAATCTAGGGTTTCGTTTTTTCAACTTATGAAAAATTAGTAAAGTAAGCTTTTTTATACTTAAACATATTCATACTTTTATAAAATTGTCTTCACTTTTAATAAATGATAAATATCTAGTATGGACAAAATGATAATTATCCAATAATTGCCATTATATGCAATTAAGTTCTTGTACTTAAATACAAAATATTCACTTAACTATTAAGTAAATATAATTAAATATAACTTTAAAGGTTTAAATATAATTATTCAATAATTATACACTTGTATTTAGGTCATTTGATAATTTATATTATTAATTTGACCATGCAATTTATATTAAATTACATTATAATACAAAATTACAAAAAAAATTTCAAATACTTTAAAGAATTAATAAATATATATAACACATATATCTATTTATTTCAACCTATATATTATCTCAAAGATGTTAGTTTCTTACTGATAATATTTTTTCTCCTAAATATATCTCACTGCATTTGGTTATTAGTATGACCATATAAGTTTACCATGAAAGCCGTGAACTTCATTTAAACTTTATGGATTTCAAACTATTTCAAAGTTCAATGAATATAGTTAACATCTAATAATGTGTCATAACCCTTAAATCACAATGAAGTAGTATTTCACAAACCTCATCTTAATTGTAAATATTGTATGGGTAAAATTTTTTTATTGTCCAATCCTAATCAAAAAAGAGTCAATGGTATATTAAAAGCTTATACTAATATAAATATGAACTATCAATTTATATGTACTAAATTTGTCACTACGAACTCTTTCGTGTGATATTTAATTACTCTATTTAAAAATTTACTATTTCAGTCATTTATCGATGTTTGTTAAAGAACTTGAATCTGAATTACGTCAGTAGAAACTCAAATCCTCTATATCTAACCAACAGATCTTGTCTTGACTATCATTTATTTTCAAATATAAATAACACATAATCAAACTAATTTTATCATATAAAATGTAATTAATCTCATACTTATATACCATATAAATCATATGTATATACACTATATTTGACTATGATATCTTAGGTTAAAGAATGACATCGCATACTAGTGTAATGACATGATAAATTATTGACTATATACATTACCATGTGATTTATAGTTATACGATTATGTTCAAAAAAATGGTTCTTTAATTCATATTAATATTCTAATAATATGACTTTCATATTACTCGCACTAATATCATCTTATAATATTTACTAGAGATATTTAGTAGGCCTATTATATGATAACATTGTTTATTTGGTATCACATTTATAGGGAATAATTTTAATAACCTTATTTAACGATTAAATGAATTACTAAGATCATTTACAAATATACTTTATTTATATGTATGATTAAATAAAAAAAATAGTTTATATTGATAAATAAAGAACTATTTTTTCAATAATAAATAATATACATATACAAGACAAAATATCCTTAAAAGCAACAATACAAATAACTTCTAAAGCATATCTAAACAGGCACTCCTTCCCCTTTCATTTTTCTTATTTTTCCCATGCTCCACTCAATCATAATAAATTAACCTCTTTCATTTCTCTTTCATTCATCAAATCAAAATAAACTCCTCTTATATTACCCCACTTCTACATGTATTTTCTTCCAATAATTCTCTTTCTCTCCCTAGAAAATTTATTGGGGTTTTAAGCATTAATTTATACAATAGCAATTCCACACATCCTCTTAAATTTTTAGAGTTATTATTGAGATATAGGTAAAGTTTTTAAATGCTTGGAAGTTTTAAATTTCATTTATTTATTTGATTTAGATTGAATGTAAAATAGGTATTTTTGTATAATTGTTATGCCTTTAATATAACACCCATTTCCATTCATTCCTATTCATATGGCATGTAATGCCTTGAAGTTGTCGAAAAGGTAAAATCAATGCTTTCTTATAGTGAAGCAAAGTTTTTATTTGTTCAAAAGATTTTTTTTTGGAAAGTAACCACATAAATAGTAACAACTAAAATAGTTTTTTTTTTTTTAAAGAATTGTTATGCAATTTAATAGAAATACTATTTTAAATTACGTAGAAAGAAAATTATATAACAATAAGTTAAACCTCAAATATATTATACCCCATCAGAAAATCTTTACCTCAACTGCACTTTCCAGAACCGCTATTGCTATATCGTAATTATCTGAAAAATAATAATTCTACAAAGGTGTGAGCACACCACATTACTCAGTAAAATAATATAATACTTAAATAAAGGAATGAGCATGTTACCTGAATCTCTACTTATCTTGGCCATTTCATACAATCACACACACATAGTTAAATGCATGTCAATATATCAATGTATATGTACAAACACGCATATGCTCAACAATATACATAAGATATCATGCCATAGCATCCAAAACTCTAAGCACTATCTCAGTTAGGAATTTTGTATAAACAGTCTCAATCAGAGTAATACTCCTCATAACATGCCATACCACAGGTTATGCAGTGTCAAATAATATGCATTCTAAATGAATAACTTCATTACCTGTGTTTGTTTAATTCCTATTTCTATCCTTATCAACGAATACTTGACCATATAAAATCAATACATAGATATACGTATAGATAACAACTAAATATTTTAGCCACATAAACAGAAACTGATCGAAAATCGGTATGACCACATAATTTCAATCACGCACTCGGTCCAAGATAACCAAAATATCTTAAACACACAATCAATATCCACATAGGATAGAAATATTTCAAATATCTATATATACACAAGCGACGGTATTAGTAAGTATGATAACACTTCTCTATACCCTTTCCATTCTCAAAAGGTTAATGCGAGTAATTTTTGGCATTTACAGGTGATCGTTCATACTTAGAGACATCATGGACCATAGATGTTCCTCTAACCTGCAAGGCCATTTGAGGGACAGCTGTGGATTCAACCTACTCCTCAGGGTGTCACAGTCTTACTATCATATTTCAATTATAAGCTGGCTACAAGTCCAACTAGGGTGCGAGGAATCATACATGTCTAAACCACATATCCCAGTCATCTCAATACGGATTCATTATCAGTCTATTTTATCATACATTCACATTATCTCACTTTACTCTTACTATATCAAGACAACCTAACAGTTATACCATAATCACAATACATGCCTACAATTTCTTATCCTATATTAGCGATTCTTTCACTTGTATAGACCATAACTATACCATTATAGGGGCATATATCAATCTAATCCTAGTCATCTGCTAAGGTACAGTAATAACAACAAATGTAAACTCATAACATCGCTCATACACTATCTCATAACATATTCTACGCTATTATATTCTTATCGTATTCTCAACCACTCGTATAAACGTGTAGACTAATATATCGAATGACCTGCAATACACATAGTATGCCTTTTCAATAATATTCTCAAGCATCTCACGTGATCTTTAATCTATTATGGACTCACACGTATTCTTTTCGTTTCACAAGCATACCGATGGTTAGACAAGAATCTATATACTTGAAGTGAGACGGCCTAAATATCGCCTAGCCTATTAGCTTATTTGGATTCTAACTCCCCTTTTCAAGCTGGTATTGGCTTTCTTTTTCTGCGAGGTTGTGTTCTCTCCTAAAGAACTGGAATTTGTTAAGGTGTAATTGAATTTCAATCGTTACCGCAATTCACAATCATAACGAAATTCGATTGTGACTACAAATAAGGGTAACCCTAGACACTCCTTTACATATGAAAACCATAACACAAAAAGAAGATCACAAATGGTTGTATGAATAGTAATTCTCATAGAAATTCAGTAATGATTTGCTTATATATATAAGCTACTTTACCTGCATAGGTAAATCAGGATAGTCCCAATTTTAAATGAAATATAGCATATTACTACCTCATCGCTATTCACACAAACACAAGCAACTCTTAGCAGATAAATGTATTCTACCATGCAATTTGAATCTAGAATGCACACGAATTCATTTTATTATAAATTAGTCATAATTAAATAAATTATGGATCGTGATCATGATATTCACCGTACACTTCAATATATGTATATAATGGTCCTTCGCTCACTCCGAGTCCCTCAGACCGTCAGGATAAATAATTCTACCATGGATTACGCGTACCCAAGGGCGCTATGAAGAACAACTGCTTCCTACCATGGGTTCAACACACCTCTCAAGTACCATGGTTTTATTATCATTTTTCAATTACCGTGGGTTTAACATACCCCGAAAGGCACCACAGTTTTATTATCAATCGGGAACTGCTGTGGGTTCAACATACCCCGAAGGGCATCACAGTCTTAATATAATAATACTACTTCATCTTAAGTAGCTCTACTAGTATGACAGAAAAACTACCGATCCATAATTATCCCAATTATACCACTTATCCACACAGATTTATTCTTAGTCGACTTAATCATAACAAAATAACCACTTTGCCCAAATTAATCAAAAGGGCAAGTTAATAATTTCATAATGGGCAATATAATTATGTATTAAACACATTTACTAGTCTTTATCTTCTAAAAAAATTTCATACGCATGGGTTTATCGTAAGACTAGCAGTACTAAGTCATGAAAACATATTCCACTCTGACATATAAATACACCATAACACTATCAAGATAAGGCACAGAAATATATTCCAATCTAAGCACATTGATACACCATATCACTATCAATACAAATCTACGGAAGTATATTCTAATCGGTTATCATATGTTGCATCATTACACGCAATCCCAACATGTCATCACAAGTCAAACTATACTCAATACCTTACTATGGCACAATAATTACAACACACTAACATATACACACATGTCCATCCGGACAGCATTGCAAAACATCAAGTGTAACATCTGCTCAATCATCCAATCATACGGGCATAATTACATATGCATATACAAGTGTACCTACCATATAAATATATATATATATATATATATATATACACACATACAAATATGGAATATACAATACTGTATAGGTATTTTAGAATGCCTAATATAGCACTGTAGGTCGACGATGATAGTATTACGTTTATAACTATATATATATATACATACATATATATATAACACAGATACTAACACTTCTAATTGCACAATTATGCTCATTTCCTGTTAATGGGACTTTTCTACAATTGATACTATTATTATGATATACATTCATATAATTACAGGTATTATAAATATTAAAATCTATTTTTTTCATAATTTAAATATCATATTATCTTACCTTTGGGCACCTTGTGCCCACACAAATGATAAAAAGTCATCCCGGAGAGGATACACACATCCCAAATACTCCTCTGCGCACTACAGACATTTTTTTGAAAAATGTGTCAGTTACTGTTTATATATACTATTCATAAATGCTATTTAGCCCACGAACTTTTAGTTTTCATTTCACGAACGGAACATACCATCGCGATCCTTACGATATCAGAATACTATCCTTGGTGTCCATATATTACAAAACACAAATTTATTCAATCAAAATCACTAAAAATCATAAAATTTCTATATTTTGAGGTGCCTACTTTGGACTCTCGAATCATCATCGAAACACAACCCAGATTGAGATCTAAACATACGGCATTAAAGTATAAGTGTCAGAGAGCACATTGATCGAATTCCACCGAAACAGCACAGATCACCGAAAATTATGCCAGAAAGATAGCTCGCCGATTAGCCATCCCACGCTAAAATTCAGTGACTGAATACCGGATCTGGGCACACCACCATGAAGAGGGTGATGAGACGGTGCCAGACGCACTGGTGATGATGGTCAACTTGCCATGCACTGCCGTGAATCAACGGTCAAACTTTACACTGGCAGGGATTCTGAAGGCGCGTGGCGACGGCGATCGTGGCGGGGTTTGCGATGCTGCACTCGTGACGGCCCGACAGTCCTCCACTCACCAGCGGTGAGGTGATCTGAGTTTTGGTGACAAAAGTCACTGTTCACAACAGAGAGAGAGAGAGAGAGAGAGAGAGAGAGAGAGAGAAAGAGAGAGAGAGAAGAGAGAGAAAGGAAAGGGAAAAAGTGAAGTTGTGATGTTGAGTTTTCCGACCTCGTTCCGCTTATATAGTCGTGTACGCACGACAAAAAATTATATCTTTTTGCTTCAATCTCCAGATTTCTGATACTGGTAATAAAATACTATATTTTTCACTCACACAGTGCACTGCCCCAAATGCAAGCTAACTCTCTCTCTTAGCAAAACTCTCAAAAATACTATAATACAACTTCATAACATGATTCTAAGAGTATACGAATTTCAAGAAGTTACATTTAAGTTTGAACTCATTCTAACAACTTCATGACATTTAAGTTAGAGGATGATTATGAGTCATGTGAGAATGAGAAAACCTTGTTATGAGATTTTGTTATTTGAAAATAAGTTGAATGGCAAGAATTTTTAGTGCTGAATTAGATTTTTGGAGTCTTATTTATGTTAAGTTGGATTGTGATTTAAAAGGTATTTTGAGACTTAATTTAAATTTAAAATTATTATATTTAAGGTTTAGAAACTAATTTTAAAGTTTGATTTCAAATTGATTTGATTTAAGCCAAATTTGGTATTGATAGGGAATGAAACAAATTTGATTTTATCAAAAATAGAAGTATTTTTGACCAAACCTTATTAGAGACAAAATTGCAATACTCTTAAAAATCTTTTCAATGAGTTCTTATGGGTTAAATTTGAAGTTCATTTACTTCATCAAAAGTCTCCATTTCTTATTTTTTTTCATATTTTTATTGTGCAAAAATTCGACCGGCACAATAGCTTGATGCCATGACCTTGGTGCTTCTATTTTCTAAATACACAAAGTGCTATGGTAAATTACTATAGTATGTGTATTGTAACACGCCATGATACGGAGTCACGGTGCTGAACGATTTGTCCTTCAATTTTATAAATCACTTGTAAACCTCCAAACGACCTCCAAATTTAGTGATTCAAAAATCATTAAAAAGCTTAAAAAGATTACAAAGAGATCTTATATGAACTCCAAGAATATCAATGTTAAAACTCAATAACTTGAATTAGAATTTGAACTCCAAGAAAACTAAAATTCATATAAAAAATTTTTATCCAATGATTAAAGGAACTAAGAATTAAAGATAATGACCTTAACAAATGATTCACAAATCACGAATTAAAAGTATATAAAAAAAAAAAAAAGATTTGAATGCCATAAAAGAAATCTCCTGAAAAGTTCATAGAGTTCTCTAAAGAATAAAAAAAAAAAAAGAATAATTCTCACAATTTTAATGGAATAAATTCTAATATCTAATTTTTCTTTTCAATATCTTTATAAACCTCTTTATATAAGGTTTATAATTAAAATTCTAAATAATTTAGAATTAAAAATCCTAATCCAAAATAAGTAGGAATAAAAAATTTAATGTAAAATATTTAAAAATAAAAATCCTAAAATAACTAGGAAAAAATAGTTAATTATAATGTATGTCTAGGAGTGCGCAAAATCGGGTTGGTTTCAGTTCTGCGTGAGACCAGAACCTACCCTATTTTACAGGGTATCATATTTTTCGATTCTATACGGTTCCAGTTCGGTTTTAGTTCGGTTTCGGTTCCAAAATAGGGTACCCTATTTATTAATTATTTTAATTTTATAATTTTTAACTCCAAAAAAAAATTTAAAAAATTTAAATTAATAATATTAAATTGTAGAAGTAATAAAATAAAAAATTGAACAATTGAAAGATAATAGAAATAATCTATAAAAAAATTGACATATGTTAATTTATTTAAAAAATATTATATTATTATTTGACTTAATATTATATATTATAAAAAATAAATTTATTTTTTTTATAATATATTTATATATTGAATAATATTATAGCATACATATATTTATTTATAGTAATTGTTATTTTATTCGATAATTTTAAATAAATAAATATTCAACACAATTTTATTAAATTATTATATAAATAATATGAAAAATTAAGTTAAATAAAATATTACAAATATATTAGTTAATTCTTTTTATG
>CP135556.1:6398665-6478413 GCA_032402905.1 Khaya senegalensis | reverse complement strand
TATAATAAAAATTTTATAAAATATACTTTTAATTTTTTTTCATTTACTATCAATAAATGAGTATCTCTTCTTTTATTGATTGAATGACCTTATTATACTATTTAAACTGATATAATAACATCATTCTATTGAAGACTTTTTTTTGTAATTAATTGACTACAATCTTTGGTTTTCTTTTCCTATCTTGCTGTAAATATATTGCAAATCAAAAGAATGGTAGCTAGCTTAGATTGGTTGAATAGTTGTGATTTATTTCCGTTCAGCTTCACTTGATTTTCTTGTAAATTGCTTATCAGTTTATTCTCTGACACAATTGCAGCAAGTGATATTTCTATAATTTTGTTTATGAATCAAGGGCGGTCAAAATTTATGTAACTGGAGCATTGAAAATGCTACCGAAATTTCATGGTGGGAATTGGAGTTTGGAAAGCGAAATCGTCAACTTATACTAGTCAATTTTCATAGTCTTTACTTGGCCCCGGTAAAGGGGGTACGGCACTTTCAAAGTTTTGTAATAGCAAACGCTACGTTCCTACATCTTATGTGAAAAAATATTTAACGAGTGCTAGCCGGATAAATAACGTGCGGGAAAAAAATGCTTTGAATCAACAAATTCTGACTCTTTGCCGGGAACTGGAAAACCTTGTTGAACAACAAAATTAATCGTCACTGCCTGCATGCAACTGGACTTTGATTTCAATTTTCTAGAAACGTATTCTCCCAAGTTTTCAAGTTGAATGCCTGTTAATTTCCTATGACCTTCTTCTGTTTTTCTTGGATGTTTCGTTAACATAGCAAAATGGATTTTCTTTTTTCTATTCTCAATGTTTTTTATTCAAACGTAAGCAAACTGGTCTTACAAGAATAGGCTAGATCCACGCATCTTTCCGATTCAATTTTTCCTTCCCCTCTTTCTCACTCAAATACGCATAAAACATGGTAATACATAAATAAACACATGTTTATCTATGGAAATGACGCCTGATTACTGCACGTTAATTATACATTGGACAATGGAAGCATGGACAATAACTTTCTTTTTTCCCAAAATTATTGAAAACTTTCTGGGTGCATTTCTTATATACAAGTAATGCGTACATAAATATGTAGAGAGTCCTTTCGGTTATTTTGTGATATAATTGCAAGCAGTGACATTGTTTAACATCATCTAATATTATAAATGTTGCTTGACTATTAGTTAAATGACCGTATGTATATATAACACATGCACATGCAAATAATCGTACAAGTTGTATTTCAATTGAAGGTCCACATTGCAGCAAAGATTCTGAAATGGATAATAACAATAACCTTAATTGGTGTTTGATAGTCTTGTACACTGCCAAATTATTGTCACTCGTCTTCTCATTAATCTCTATGCACGGGCTTGCTTTCCACATTAATATTGTATTATTTAGCTCTTTCCTTTTGGCTTTTTTTTATTATTATTAAAAAAAAAAAAAAAAAAAACTTTTTTCCTATTTTCAATAATTTCCGGTAGTAGAACAAAACAAGTGAAAAGAACTGATTTTGGGACCAACTTTAATAATTTTCTAGTGACCTGCATATATAGGCATTTTAATTACAATTTAATTTCATTAAAATCGTTCTATTCGTGATGTATGTATCATTAGTTAATTCTTTTTTTATAGCCTAAAATAGGGATATCTTCTTCTAAAATATTAAATGGTTTTTTGATTATTAGAATGACGAGAACAAAAAGCAAAACAACATTGAAGTAACTAAACCATAGATGTTATGAGTTGGGGTGTTTTCCTCGAAGAAGAAGAAAGAAGAAAAAAGAAAATGGGAAAAAGGCTGCCGGTGCATGTTTGTATTAAGCAATCTTAGTTAAGGTTTGAAGATACGAAGAAATTTAACTTGTATCTACGAGGACAAGGCCAAGGAACCAAGGAAAGTTCCACAAAGTTGCAAACCAATTTCACATACTAATTTTATATTACATATATAGAGAAATAGTTATCCATCTCTTTTTCTATCTATACCTTTCAAGTCTATTTCACGTGCTTCTAACAGCACCTCTCATTCTCATGCACACTATAAATACATGGCAAACTTATTCATAACCCCCGCACGACTTCATTCAAAACATATCTACATACCCACACCCACGTTCACATGGATCAACACCAGCAGCAAAAACATCATTTTTTCTCCAAAATCGCCATTATCGGAGCCGGTATTAGTGGTTTAGCAGCGGCTAAACAGCTCCGCCATTACAAGCCAGTGGTTTTCGAGGCTTCGGACTCTATCGGAGGGGTCTGGAAAAGTTGTTCTTACAACTCTACTAAGCTTCAGTCCTCTCGTAAAGATTATGAATTCATTGATTTTCATTGGCCTAAAAGAGATGACCCAAGTTTTCCTACTTACATTGAGATATTGGATTACCTTGAAGCATATGCAATACATTTTGATGTGCTGAAGTTTGTGAGGTTCAATTCAAAGGTGGTGGAGATCCGGTTCATTGGTGGATCGGAAATCACTGCTTTTGGAGGCAAGCATGGAGAGTATGATGAGAACACCATCTTGACCGGTCATCCTGTTTGGGAGGTTGCAGTGCGTACTCACAATTCAGACTCCATTCAGGTCGTTATTATTTTCTTTTTTTAACAACTGTTTCTTTCAATAATTACTTAATTTAGTTTAATTTGGAATCATTGATTAAGAATATTGCACATTAAAATTATTGCATGGTATGAACTCATATATATATATATATATATATATGTGTATGCAAATTAAAACACATATCTTATGCTGTCTTTAATATTTATTCAGTGGTACCGGTTCGAGTTTGTTGTTGTTTGCACTGGAAAGTATGGCGACATACCTAGAATTCCAGCTTTTCCAAGAAACAAAGGACCTGAAATATTTCAGGGGCAGGTTTTGCATACTATTGATTACTGCAAACTGGACAAGGAAGCTGCTTCTAAGCTGCTTAAAGGAAAGAAGGTGGTTATTGTTGGATTTAAGAAATCAGCTATTGATTTAGCTATGGAGTGCGCTAAGGCAAATCAAGGTACGCACTTAACCTAGTTATTTATTATTGCGTTAGTATTTCGAATTTTTGAATTCCCAAGTTAACAAGTGAGCATATACCATACGAGATTTTATAAATCGTTTGATCTTTGCTTTTTTTTTTTATTATTACAAACATAATTCTAACTCAACAACGGATCTTGAATTCAAAATCTATTGACTTATAATATAATTTTCATCCCTCTCTCGTCCAACACAATTATACTTAAATTCTACGTACGCTTGGAACAAACTACATGAAGTTTGCTATGCTATTAAGTTTATATATATATATATATATATATATTTATATTTATATATATTATAGTTGACATACTATAAGTATTCCTAAGTGTACGTATTTCTATACTAGACTAAGGATTGATGCATCAGTAATCCAACCCTTATTTGTCTGGTTTATCATATACTTTAAAATTAATTAATATGAAAAAATAGTTATAAAATGAAAATTATTTATTAATCAATGCTTCTACTATTGGGGTTTCGCTTTCTCCGAAAGCTACACTTTGATTGCTACCAGTTCTGTCTCGAATAAAATACCTAACTACTGGGTCCCACTCTTTGTTTATTAATGGGCCTCCTCAGTGTAATTTTGCTAATATTGGTCCAACTCTCTAGCTCTTAACTTCATCGTCATAATTTTCCACTTCCTAGAACTTGAATTTGCAGCAGTGAGTCGCACATTTACCACCTAGGCATGACAAAAATAAGTTGCGTGGTCAACTGTCAAACCAGTAACGCTCCACGTGTCTGGTGTTTGGTCTTGTTGATTACACATGTTTTACTTTATATTATGTTTTTGACTTTAAATAAAATTAAAGTATATTTCTAATTAATTAATTTAGAAATTTTTAACCACAGTGATTTATGGAACAAAAATAAATTTTTAATTAATTTGAAATTTTTTTAAATATATACTTGAACTGAACTGAACTGAACTGAAATTTAATTCAAACCATTAGGACGAGCATCGACATTGATTTTGTAAAAATATTTTATACCATTATTATTCAATACTACTTGCAACCCTTTGGAATAAGAAGCAACAAAGGGATAAGTATGACAGTCATAGGTATAGCCATTAATAAATTTCTCTTAGCTATTAATGGTGACTTTGACATATCATATCATAAGGGGTTTCGATTTCCTATATTAATTAAAGTGGATTGCAATTGATTTATTGAAAGACAAAGATCATTTATAAATTTGCATTCGGTGTTATGTATTTAGGAGTAGGAGGACAACCGTGCACTCTGGTTGTAAGGACCCTACACTGGACTGTTCCCCATTACTGGGTCTGGGGTTTGCCTTTCTACCTGTTCTATTCCACGAGATTTTCTCAGTTCTTCCATTCAAGACCTAACCAAAGTTTGGTCAGGACTCTCCTTTCTCCTCTTATATTTACTGTACTGGTAAGTTCGTTCAACATTGAGCTTTAATTTGCATCACACTCTTCTTAAATTATGAAAAAAGAAACAATTAACTATTTGTTGACCTGACAGAGGCGCGGAGTTTCCAAGTTTATCGAGTCATATTTGCTGTGGAAACTTCCTTTATTGAAGTATGGACTGAAACCAGATCACCCGTTTGAGGAAGACTACGCGTCTTGCCAGATGGCTATCCTGCCAGAGGATTTTTTCTCTGAGGCTGATGAGGGAAATATTTTGTTCAAAAGATCAGCACCAAATTCAAAATGGTGGTTTTGGAAAGGAGGAATTGAATTTGATGACAACACCAAATTGGAGGCTGATGTTGTGATTCTTGCAACTGGTTATGATGGCAAGAAAAAGCTCAAAGCTATTCTCCCAGAGCCTTTACGCAGTTTGTTAGAATACCCTTCTGGTCTCATGCCCTTATACAGGGGCACTATCCATCCTCTGATACCAAATATGGGTTTCGTTGGCTACATTGAGAGTGTTTCAAACCTTCACACGGCAGAGCTACGCAGCATATGGCTGAGTCGACTCCTTGATAACAAATTTAAGGTTCCAAACGTAGAGGAGATGCTTGAACAAACATCAAAAGAAATGCAAGTCATGAAGCAGTCAACCAGATTCTACAAAAGGCACTGCATTTCCACTTTCAGTATCAATCACAGTGATGAAATCTGTCAAGAAATGGGATGGAACGTTTGGAGGAAAAATAATTGGTTATCAGAAGCTTTTGGCGGTTATGGTAGCCAAGACTATGTCCAGCAGAAATAAATTTAAAAAAAAAAAAGACTACCAGTGATGCATCTGGACAAACAGAGAAGATACTTTGTTTTATTTTTTTTTTTTTCTTTTCTTGGGGTACCTTCTTTAATTTGTATTACTGAAAAGTACTTAAATGCAAAATAAAGCATAGATTTAAATGGGTGGATTCAAGACCTACATCTCCAATTAAAATTTGTATATCTAAGTTTGCATATCAAATTATCCAGAAATCTTCTGTTATAAAGAAAATGATAAAATAAATAAATAAATGATCGTAACACGAGTCATCTGCTTACGAAGCAGCATGTGCTAATGGGACAGTGAACACACAAATACTTTCCTTTCCTACGTAATTGAGGAGTATCCATTTATAGACAAATAAATTAAGCAAATAAAACTGACATTTGACGTTTCACTTCATACCATGTGCTACCTCGTCTGAAACCCCGTATTTTACCATAAAAACCTTGTCAGCTGCAAAGAGCAATCAGGTATGGTAATCGATTTTCATTCCTAGATCTTGAAAGCAGAGTAGTTCAATTGCCCTTGAGCAGAAAGTTTGAATTGGGGAGCCAAACTCACCTAACAGCTAACTTAATCACACAGCAATTTGAATCATATTCGTGGACAAACACTTATCTAACTGCAAGAAAACATATTTAAGGGGTAGAGGAGAGGAATAAAACAAGTCAAGTTAATTTGAAGAAATACACAATCACGGGCTTGCCATTGAACTTGGATAGGTTCACATTCCTCCCATCCTGATCATTCAATGTGAAGGATGGCGGCACCTGCCCGTTGTTAGCCTATCAATTTATATATAAATAAACACATAAATAATTAATCAAACCACCATGAGCATTCTAGCAGTAGCTGCTGCAAAACGCAATTTTAACTAAATGTGATACCTTAGCAGCAATGAGAGTAATAGTCTTGATAAAAGTGGAAGATGGGATTGGCAAATTGGAAGAAAAAGAGAAGCGTAGGCCATAAAATTGAGATTTAGAGACTACTGGGAAGCATTGGGAAGATGGGATTCTAGGAGTTTGAGCGGAGATGAAAGATGGAAGAATGTGCTTTGGGAGAGTCAAAGTCAGTCGAAAGATTTGATGCAAAACAATGGAATATATATTTTTTATTTTTTTTTTATAGGCAGGGTGTTTGTTTTTGTTCTGTTGAAGCAGATGAAGAGGTGTGGTGGTGGTGACGCTGTTTCCTTCGGGGGTGGTGGGGGTGGGGGATGGTGTGGGGGTGTGGTGGTAGAGGTGGGTATGGTGGGGGTTTTGTGGTGGTGGCTGCAAATGAAGATGGAGATGGATTGGATTTGGCTTTTGTTTGAAGTGGACAATTTCTGACCCCAATCCGTGACTCTCACCTCATATTAAGATTTTGATGTATGCTTCTATTAGTTTATTTTTACATACTCTGAAGTCATAGTTGGTAGCAATAGCTAGGTATTAATCATGTCATTTTTAAATGATTATCATTAATTTAGTTTTAAAAAACATTAATTATAAAAAGAATCAATTAATTATTTAACAATTTAATTATTAAGGCACTGTAAAAATATATAATAATTAAAACAAATATATAATATGTATTATTTACTTATGAAAGAAATAATGATTTCACACAAGTATCTATTTGAGTTTGTATGATTTATATTATGATTATTATATAAAATAAATGATAAAATTAATTTTAAAAATATAATTTTAAAAAACACCTCTTTTCTTATTTCTCAAAGCATATGATTTTGCCAAAAGTTAAAAAATATTTTACTAAATCCTTAAATTTAAATCTGTAACACCCCCTTCCTTTCATTTCTATTCATGTGGCATATAGTACATTGAAATTATCGGAAAAATAAAAATCAACGCTTTCTCATAGTGAAGCGAAGTTTTCATTTATTCAAAAGAGTTTATAAAAAGTAACCACATAAATAGTAACAGCTAAAATAGTATTATTTTTTTTTCTAAGTAATTGTTATGCATTTTAATGAAATTAATACTTCAGAGTACACAGAAATAAAATTACATAACAATGGCCTAAACCTTAAATATACTATGCCCCACCCGAAAATCTTTGCCTCAACTGTACTTTCCGAAACTGCTACCGCTATGCCGTATTCACCTGAAAATAATAATCCCACAAAGGGGTAAGCACACCACATGGCTCAGTAAGATAATACAATACTTAAATAAAGGAAGGAGCATGTTACCGGAATCCCTACTTATTTTGGCCATTTCACACAATTCCACACACACAAGTAAATGCATGTCCACATATCAATGTACATGTTCCAACAAACCTATGCTCAATAATGTACACAAGATATCATATCATCTCCTCTTGAATTCTAAGCACTATATCATCTATGAATTTTGTATAAATATCTCAATCAGAGTAACACTCCTCATGATATACCATATACAGATAATGCAATCTCAATCAATATATTATCTAAATGAATCACGCTATCACCTGTGTTTGTTTAAATTCTAATTCTATTCTTATCAACAAACACCTACATGATCATATAAAATCATTACGTACTTATTCGTATAAATAACGACTAATGCCGCGGCCCCATACAGAGGAACTGCTTAGAAGCCGGTATAACCACACAGTATTAATCACACACTCGGCCCGAGCTAGCCAAAATATCCTAGGCACACAATCAATACCCACATAGGATACAGATATTTCAAACTCCTAAATATAGATACAACCGAGGGTATTTGTAAAATAATAACACTATTTATGTATGCCATTTTCACTCTCGGAAGGTTGGTGATAGAAATTTTATTGCGTTTACAAGTGATCGATTATACTAAGGAACATTATGGATCATGGTTGTTACTCTAAGCCACTGGGCCATTTGGAGGACAGCTGTGGATTCCACCTACCCCTCAGGGTACCACAGTCTTAACGTCACAACTCCATTAGAAACTGGCTTACAAGCCTAGCTGAGGGAGATGGAACATACATATCCGATCCACGTATCACAATTATCTCAATACTGGTTCATTACCAATCTATGTTATCATATATTCATATTATCTCTTTATTTTCACTGAATCAAAACCACCGAACAATTGTACCATAATTATAAGTACACGTCTTTCCTTCTTTATCCCATACTAGGGATTCTTTCACTTACATTAAACATTGACTATACTATTCTAAGGACATATACCAATCTAATCCTAGTTGTTTACTGAAGTATACCGACAATACAATGTAAATTCATAACATAGTTCCTGCACCGTCATATTCTTACCATATTCTCAACTATAGGAATAAACGGGCAAACTAATATGTCGAATAACCTGTAATACATCCAATGCGCCTTTTCCACAATACTCTCCAGTTTCTCACATGATCTTTAATCTTATTATGAATTCACACATATTCTTTTCATTTCACCAACATATCGGTGAGCTAAACATGATTCTATATACTAGAAGTGAGGTAGCCTATTTATTGCCTTACTCAATATCTTATTTAAATACTAATTCCCCTTGTTCAAGCTGATGCTAGCTCTCTGTTTTTACAAGTTTAAGTTTCCTCTCAAAGAATTGACACTTGCCAAGGTGTAATCAGACTTCAACCATTTCCGCCATTTACAGTCATAACAAAAACCTGATTGTGACTGCAATTAAAGGTAATCCTAGACCCTCCGCTACATATGAAAACCAGAATACCAAGGGAGGTCATGAATAGCTGTATGAATAGTATTTCTTATAGAAATTCGGCAAGAGTTTACCTATACATATAAGCTGTCCTACCTGCACAAGAAAACCAGGACAGTCCCCATACCAAATAAAACACAACGTGTTACTGCCTCATTGCAGTTCACACTAACACAAGTAACTCTTAGCAGATAGAAGTATTCTATCATGCAGTTTGAATCTAATAGGTACACGAATTCATTTCCTTATAGATTTGTCATAATTAAGTAAATTATGAATCGTGGACATGATATCCACCGTACACTTTAATATATGTATACAATGGTCATTCGTCCACACCGGGTTCCTCAGACCAATAGGATAATTAGTTCTACCATGGGTTGCACGTACCCAAGGACGCTATGAAAAACAGCCGCTTTCAACCATGGGTTCAACATACCCTGCGGGTACCATGATTCTTATTATCATTTCTCAATTGCTGTGGGTTCAACATACCTCGATAGGCACCACAGTCTTACTATCAATACGGAGCTGCTGTGGGTTCAACATGCCTCAAAGGGCACCACAGTCTTATTATCAATCCGAAGCTGCTGTGGGTTAAACATACCTCGAAGGGCACCACAGTCTTATTATCAATTCGAAGCTGCTGTGGGTTCAACATACCTCGAAGGGCACCACAGTCTTATTATAATGATGCTGCTCCGTCCTAAGCGGCTTTACTAGGGTAACGGAAAAATTATCGATCCCTAATTATCCCAATTATACCGGTTATCCACACAGATTTATTCATAGTCGACTCAGTCATAACAACATGACTATTTTGCCTACATTAATCAAACAGCATTTTAGTAATTTCGTGATAGGTAATATAATTACCTATGCAACACATTTATTAGTCCTTATATTCTAAAAGGACTTCATACGCATGGATTTGTCGTAAGACTAGTAGTACTTAGTTATAAAAACATATTCCACTCTAGCATATAAATATCCCATAAGACAATCAAGATAAAAACATAAAAATATATCACAATTCGAACACATGGATACACTATACCACTATTAATACAAATTCGCAGAAACATATTTTAATCGGTTATCATATATTGCGTTATTACACGCAATCCTAACATGTCATCACAAGTAAAAATATACTCATTACCTTACTACGACACAATAAATATAATATACTAACATATGCACACATGTTAATTCGAATAGCATTGCAAAACATCAAATGCAGCATCTACTCAATCATTCCATCATAAGAGTATAATTACGTGTGTATATACAAGCGTTCCTACCATATAAATATATGTAAATACAAACATGGGATATATAATGCTGTATAGGTATTTTAGAATACCTAATCTAGTACTGCAGGTCGACGGTAATGGTATTACGCTTATAATTATATATATATATATATATCTAACACACGGATATTAACACTTCTAATTGCACAATCATGTCCATTCCCCGTCAATGGGACTTTTCTACAATTTAACTCATTATTATAATGTATATTTATACAATTATAAACATTATAAATATTAAAACAAATTTTTTCATAATTTAAATATTATATTATCTTACCTTCAGGCACCCAATGCCTATGCGAATGATGAAAACCTGTTCCGGAGAGGGTATACGCGTTCGAAATACTCTTCCGTACGCTACGGGATTTTTCTCGAAAAACGTGCAAGTACTGTTCATGGGACACTATTCATAGACACTATTTAACCCACGAACTTTCGGTTTCTGTTTCATGAACGGAACACACCATCGCGATCCTTGTGATGTCGAGATGCTGTTTATGGTGTCCATATGCCACAAAACACAAATTAAAGCCTTCAAAATCACCAATCATCCTAAATGTTCAGATGTTAAGGAACCTACTTTGGACCCTAAAATCATCATCGAAACTCATTCCAAATTGAGATCTAAACATACCGCGTTGGAGTACGAGTGTCGGAGAGCACACTGGTCGGTTCAGATTCAACCAAAGCTACACCGGTCGCCAGAAATCTTGCCGGAAACACCCCTTCCCGATCAGCCTTCCCATGCCGGAATCCAGTGACCAAATGCCGGAACGGGGCACACCACCGTGAAGAGGGCGGCGAGACGGTGCCAGACGCGCCGGAGGTGTCGGTCAACTCGCCGCCGTCCGCAGTGAATCGCCGGTCAAAGTTTACGTCGGCGGAGTTTCGGCCGGCGCGTGAGGGCGCGTGGCAGCGGCGATCGGGGCGGTGTTGGCGGCGTTGCACTCGCGGCGGTCCAGCGGTCCTCCACTCGCCGGTGGTGAGGTGATCCGAGGTCCGGTGATGAAAGTCACTGTTCACAGGAGAGAGAACCGTGGGGAGGAGAGAGAGAAGAGAGAGAAAATGGAGGAAAAAAGTGAATTTTGTTTTTTCGAGTTTTCCGACCCCTTCCCGCTTATATAGTGGGGCACGCACGACGAAAATTACAGTTTTTCGCTTCCGTCATCAAATTTCTGATACCGGTAATAAAATACTGTATTTTCTACTCATACAGTACGCTGTCCCGAATACCGGTCAACTCTCTTGCTTATAAAAATTCTCAAAAATACTGTATTATAACTCTATGACAAGGTTTTAAGAGTATAAAAATTTCAAGATGTTACAAAATCCTAATCTTTTATATCTCATTGCAAATAAGCCAGATATTGCATTTAGCATTGGTATATGTGCTAAATTTTAGGTATGCCCAAAAGAGTCTTATTTAAGTACTGTTAAATGTATTATATGTTATATAAATAGGACTGTTGATTATGGTATGTTGTATAATAGAGATTCCTCTACTAATTTTATAGGATTTTCTGATGCAAATTGTATAAGTAGTACTAATGATAGAAAAATTACTTCTAACAGTTGTTTCGATATTGGCTCTAACCTAGTTTTGTGGATGAATAAGAAATAAGCTTCTATCTCATTGTCCATAGTAGAAGAAGAATACATTGCTACTGGTAGTTATTTTACTCAATTGCTTTGCATGAAGCAAAAGTTGAATGACTATGGTATCTCTTAAGATACTATAGTCATTTATTGTAATAACATAAGTATAATTAATATTTCGAAGAATTTTGTTCAACATTCAAGAACAAACCATATAGATATTAAACACCATTATATTAGAGAAATTGTTGAAACTAAAGTAATAGCTCTAGAATATGTTCCAATAAAAAATTAACTAGCAAACTTATTTACTAAACTTTTAGATACTAGGTTTGAGTCATTTAGGATTATAGTTGGTGTGTGTGTTCTCACTTGATGTTTCGAATTCTTAGGTCCTTAATTTTTGTGTGTGTGTATGTGTGTGTTTGCATTCATAGGATTTTAGTATTAATTATGCATGCCTGCTTGCATTAATTTATGCATTTGTTTTTATATTTTATGGGTCATTGAGATATTCATGCTGAATGTGCTAAGTACTCACTAATTCTAGACCTATTTTATTTGTGTCTTTAATGAAACTTCTTGTTATTAGTTTCTATGTTATTTGTGTGTGCATGTGAAGAGTATTATATAAAATAAAGTAATTATAGTAAGCTTGAAAAAGGAACTATGATATTCGATTGTTTGCATGATGTCTAGAGAGCAATCATGAAGCAATTCATGAAAATTAACTAGTAAACTACATCTTGTAAAGTATTTACAAATAAAAAATAAATTTTGAATGATAAATAAAGAATAAAAAAAAAAAAATTAAGAGTAAAGATTGAGGGGAAGTAAATTGAAAACACAAAAATTTTATAATGTATCTAAGTTCTAATGACATTGGGTTTGACTTTTGCTAATTGCATTTAATGCATTGTTTATGTGGTTTATTTATGGCTTTATCTATCTCATACTTCAGATTTTAGACTACATGTTCTCAAATTAAGTCTTGATATAGTTTACTTGTGAATCATGTATTCTTGTTGCTTATGCATATGTGAATGTAGGGATCATACTGAATGTAAGTACATTGATTGCATAAAATAATGTATAGGCTATATATTGTGAGCAAAAATTCAATGACCAATATTAAAGATTTGTTTCAAGTTTGTTAGTAGTGTTTTATTATTATTATTTAAAAAAATAAAAAATAAAAAAATTTGTGTCGAGCCAGTAGCTTGGTGCTTAATAGGCGCCTAGTTACTACTAGAGTAGCCTCAAGTATCTTAGGACACTTGGTATAAGGTTAGCACTCGAGCAACGCTTAGTTACAGCTTAAGTAGTCTTATGGGCTTTTGAAAAACCATAACCTTCCTCGTTTTCTTCCACGCCACCACCTCTTCTCTATTTCTCTCCCAAAGATTCTTAAACCCAAATTACATTTCTTCTTCTCATTTTCATTGTTAAAAGTGGATTAAGGTATGATTATTTTACATTTTTATACATATTTATGTACTTTGGCTGTCATTAATTTTGAATTTTAGACTTTAGATCTACGATTTTTATTCTTGCAATTAAGATATAAAAATCGCATGATTGGATTTGATTGTGCTTAGATTTTTCCTAGGATATCCTTTAGGTATGTTCATTTAACTTATTTATGTGATAATCATAGCATTTCATGAAGATTCACTAATTTTTTTAAAAAATTTAGAAATTTTTTGTTAACCTTAGTACTTGACAAGTGCTTAATAGCTTGTTCGAGCAATCTGGAGTTAAATTTAAAATAATCATTTTTAAAGTAAATTTTTACCAATTTATTATGCCTAAGCTATTTTTATAATAAATCAGTTAACTAAGTTATTCTTACAAATATTTATTATGCAAGTTAGTTTTGCAATATATTTTCATATAGCATATTTTTACAAATTATCTTCCTTGTTGGCAATATATTTCTAAATAGGTTCTTTCTGCAAAAATTTTTTATAATAGATATTTTTGCACTTTTTTTTCTTTTTCAATTTTACAATTTTATTATATATATATATTTTGCATTATTCATTTCTTTGTTATGTTATGCTCATGCATTTCATTATTTTTATTTTGACATACTTTTATGTTAGATAATCTAGAGACGTATCTAGTTGGCACATAGGTTTTCAAATTATTTATTTTAGTCTCTTCTATGTATTATCTTATCTTATGTATCTTGAAATTTTCTAGCAAAAATTTAAGAAATTAGTTGCTCAGCATAAGTGTGATTGTCAGTTTGACGATGTGGGAATTCTATATCCATTTAAATAATAAATAATGACTTCTAAAAAATATATAAAAAAATATTTTTTTTAATTAATTTTTTTTAATTATGATCAACGTAAGTATTTATATTCAACATATATATTTATTTACAATATGTACAATATATTAAAAATACGATCTATAATATAATTATAATTATTTCAACAACAAAAATCTTATATGTCCAATTCTCTTGATATGTCATTGTTCTGAGAATTTGTCTGATTCTATCGCTTTATTAACTATATCTGAAAATCATTTTAATCATAGAGTGAGTAATTTAGAATTAGTCAATAAAAAATACAAAATCTAATAAAATAATTTAATAAATCATAATATTCTAATCATACAAATAATAATTAATCAGGACAACAACATATCTCATATATCCAATACTACAACAATAACCAATTAGAACTAACCCATCCCAACTACGCAATTAGGATATTACAAATAACCATAGTATGACACTACTTTTCTTTGTACGCTTTTTACTCTATTCATTCCATTTTTACTATGTTGTTCTCATTTCGTTTGACCAGTCATATTTAGGTAAACTATAGATCGTGACCACATTATTTATCTTACACACCAATATATATATAAATTGTGCACACTTATAGTGCTACCATAGGTTCAATTTATCCCTAAGAGCGCCACGGTGAACTGCTTCTTCCTATCATGGGTTCAATGTGCCCAAAGGCGCCATGGAAGACTGTTATGGTTTCTTACATACAATTTCAGATACTACAAAAATGACTGTGGATTTCACATGCCCTAAAAAGCGCCATAATAATTAATAAATCATTATTCCATTTCGTCCTAAATGGCTCTAAAGGTGTGTAAGAAAATTTCGTAATCTACCATAAGAATGCTAACCACTTATACATCTCCACGATTCATCATATACTTATATTACCTATTTATCTTTTACTACTATTTAAGAATATTTTGGTAATTATTAAAATTTTGATAATTATATATGCAACATTTTTATAATTTCATCCCAATATAAAATAAATTTATACTTATAGTTGCATTTCAACACCTACCAATATATTTACCATCAAATCAATTATAAAAATAATATTCATAATTGTAATAATAACCAATTCATATATATATATATATATCTATACACACACGCACACACACTTATATTAATGTATTCCTACATTAAATATACAATGCTGGAAAGATATTTTAAAATACCTCTTTCGATGATAGATATTGACGGAATGAGGCATAAATATAAATAATACTTAATCATTAACTTTACACGACTTTATATATATATATATATATATATATATAAAATCAACTATTCAAAATACTTTTAAATTTCACCCCCATATCCATTCTTCATTAACGGAATTTTTTTTTTCCACGCAATCAATTTTCAATCATTTACGTGCACACGTAATTAACCAACATATATCCACTTGATCAAAATAATTCACCAACACCAAATAAACGATACCTTAATTGGATAATTTAGCTTTTTTTTCTTCTATTTTATACATCCAAATTAATTGCTACTAATTTTATTATTTCATAATACAAATATTAACATATAAATACATTAAAATAACATAATTTAATACCAAGTAAATAGTACCTAAAATAGACCATTTTTTCCTTTTTTTAATTTTCTTTCATTTTATATATCCGAACCAATTCTTATCAATTTTATTTGTTCCTAGTATAATTATTAATATATAAACACATCATAATATCATAATTTAACACCAAATAAATAATACCCAAAATGAACAATTTTATCCTTTTTTTATTTTTCTTCCATTTTACACATCCAAACCAATTACTACCAATTTTATTTATTCCTAATATAATTATTAATACATAAACTAATCATAATATCATAATTTAACACCAAATAAACAGTATCTAAAATGAACTATTTTGCCTTTTTTCTATTTTTCTTTCATTTTACACATCTAAACCAATTCCTACTAATTTTATTTATTCTTAAACACATTTATACACATTTAAACATATCAAAACACATTAAAATCAAGTATTTAAGTACTTCATAAATAATGATTGAATATATCCTATTAAGCATAAACCAAATTTTTCTTCTTTATACAATTCTATTCACTCCAATATACTTTCCAAACACTCAATTTCATAAATTATGCATCAATTTCATAAAATTTCTAAATTACCAAGTTAGGGTTTAGGGTTTAGTGTTCTTATCTCAAATCTAAAGTCGATGATAATTGCATCAAATTCAAGTTAAGAAAATACCTAAAACACCATTTAAAATCATAAAACCATCATTTAAACCACTTTCCAACAAGTCTATAAACTGAAACTTAATAAAATTATAAACTTTTACCATCAAATTAAAACTCTCAATGCGTAGAATATTTTTTTCTTCTGCGGTAATATGTTTAACCAGACAGATTGTGAGATTTTATTTAATTTTTCTAAGAAAATAAAAGAAATTTGAAAAAGAAGGAAGAGAATAAGTTACAGGAAGAGAAAGTAGAAAAAAGTTGATTTCATTCAATTTTAAAAAGTCAAAAAATCTTATCCAATTTTATATTTTTAAAAATTGCACTCTTACTGACTAACTTTTCAAAACTTATATTTAACTCCCAAAAAAATTATAAAGTTACCCAAACTATTTTGATATTCTTTCATTTTTCACATTTTGGTGAACCAAAATTCGAAAATTTCTTATGAAAAGACTATTTTACTCTTAGGAAAAAAATTGATCATTTTGGTCATTTTTTCTCTTTTCTAAGGGTATTCTTTTTTAAATTTGATTTTATTTCTTTATACATACTTCTAACAATATTTTTAATATTTTTATAAATTTAAATTTTAATCTGACCTTTGTAGCTCTAGCAAATTAACTATTTTGTCATTTTCGACCAAATTATCATTTTCTGACAAACTAGCAATTCTTACTGTTCTAAAGTTATCTAACTTATATTTTCCTCCAGTAATAACTAAAATAAAACTCTTAACTCAATAATCTCTCATTCGATTTATCAACGCCCATTTAAAATGATAATTTTGCCCTTTACCGTTATTTTGACCCATTTTTTTTTTATTAAAATAGCTCTAACCAGGGTTTCAAAAATTATCTTATATATTTCACAACCAAACTCAAGATATACCATAAAGTAATTATACTACGATTTTAGAGGAATACCTAAATTTGAGAAAGTTATAGACGACAACTTTAAGTTTCTTAATGCATGTGCTACAGACCTCAACCGTACATGATTTTCTTCTGTTGCCATTCTCATCGAGCGACAAGTAAACCTCTCTTCCCTCTTAAAGTTATCTAGGGTTTCTTATATGCTTAAGCTCCGTTAGTAAAGCCCCATACTTGAAAATTTCTTACAACCTCCGAAGAGGTTATATGTGAGATTTACTCCAATATCTATGATATAGAGTTGGGTATGATCATATTTTTAGTTTATCTTTATGGTACACTGTATCACATTACTTTTGATATCATAGCTACTTAGCTCGACATTTTTAAGATGTCAAACCCTCAATATCCTTTTCTGAGAACTGGTCAGTCAACTTTAGTTGATATGACCATAACTTTATTTGGTCGACCATATCATTATAATGATCAAATTCTGGGTACTGCTAGGTTTCCATTCGACACGACAATCTTTAGTAGGATTATGTGTTCCAACTTGTATCCCAATGGACAATAGTCGAGTTTACCTTTGTGTTATCGATTTTAGGGATATATTTTATTATATATATATATATATTATTTATTAATAAAAAAAATTCACAATTATAAACTATTTTCTTTATTTAGTTATACACATAAATAAAGTATATTTATAAATTATTTTAATAATTTATTTAACCGTTAAATAAAATTATTAAAATGATATAATATGTATACTAAATGTCTTCGATAAATATTATGAGATCATATTAGTATAGGTAACGTGACAATTACATTATTAAAATATTAGTATAAATTAAATAGTTAGATAACTATTTTTTTAAAATATATCCACATAACAATAAATTAAGTGATATTGGATATAGTCAATAATTTATCATCTAATTATACTAGTGTGCAATGTTATCTTTTGACTTGAGATATTATAGTCAACTTTAGTGTATATACACGTGGTTTATATGGTGTATAAATACATGATTAATCGCGTCTCGTATGATAAAGTTGATTTGATTATATATTGTTTATATTTAAAAATGGATGATGGTCAAGACGGGATCTGTTGGCTCGATATATAGAATTAAAATTTCTGCTAACTTAATCTAAATTTTAGTTCCTTAATAAGTATCGATAAATAGTTAAAATAGTAAATTTTTAATTGAAGTAATTAAATATCACGCAAAGAAATTTATGGTAACGAGTTCAACACATATTGATAATAGTTCATATTAACATCGATATAGAATTTTAACATACTATAAACTATTATTCGATTAGGATTAGATAACAAAAACATTTTACCCACATGGTATGTACAATTGAGATGAGTTTAATAAAATATGACTTCATTATAATTTAGGGATTATGATGCATTATTAAATATTAACCATAATTATTGAACTTTTAAATTATTCTATAATAAATTTACATGATCACACTAATAACCAAAGATAGTAAAAGAAATATTTAGAAAAAAAAAAATTATTAGTAGCAAGGTTATGCATCTTTAAAATAATATTTAAGTCGAAATAAATAAATATAAATGTTATGTATATTTCTGAATTCTTTAAATATCTTTAAAGTGTTTAAAGCATTTTCTTGAATTTTGTATCAAAACGTAATTTAATGCAAATTACATGGTCAAATTAATAATATGAATTATTGATGGATTTAAATATAAATGTGTAATTATTAAATAATTGCACATAAATTTATACTATTATGCTTAATTATATTTGTTAAAAGTTAATCAAATATCTTGCATTCAAATAAATAGACTTAAATGTATAAAACAAAATTTATTGAATGATTACCTGTAACATCCTCAAATTCATGTATCAATGGAGTACCTTAGCGCATGTATTTTTAATATATTTTTATTATATTTTAAATATATTTTATTTATTAATTGAGTAACAAAATATAAAAAAAAGTTTTGGACACGTGATGGAAGAAAATTTAACGAAAACGGGTTCAACTGGTGATAAAGGGCAAAATTATCATTTTAGAAAAATGACGAAGGACAAAATTATAGACTAATAAGTTAAAAATTATATGATAGAGAATATTAGAGGAACGAAGTGGTTGAATAACCCAAAAACGAAAAAAATCGCATTTTTGTCGAAAAAGGGCAATTTTGCTAAAAAAGGCAAAATTGTTATTTTATCTAGGCCCGAAAGGGTCATGTTAGAATCTAACCACCTGAAAATCTTTTAAATATTGTGAATAATAGATGGAAAGAAATTAGAATTTTATTCGGATGTAAATTTTCTTAGAAAAGAAAGAAAAAGACAAAAATAACTTTTTATGTTCATCAAAGACAAAATAGTCATTTCAAAAAGAATCTAAAGGTGTGAGCTAAATTTAAAGGATAATAAGAAAATTATTTTAAAATGGCATGGGTAGTATAGTAAATGCATTAGGGTATAAAGAAAATTTTCAAAAAGGTTAAGAGGTAAAATGATAAAATGGAGGGTTCAGTATAAAAAGTGAAAGTTGTTAGAAATTTCTTCACATTTCTTCTTCTTTGACCGAAGCAAACCTCTCCAATTTTTCTCTCAAAATTTTGAATCTTCCAAGCCAAAAATCTCACCAAATTTCAAGAAATTTCTTAAGGAAACGTTGTTAAATAAGGTGAGAACTTTCTTTTATTATCATTTTTGCATGGATTTATGGTACTTTAATTTTTTTGATGTTAAGTTTAATGGGTAGTGATGATGAAAATAAGTGAAAAGGAAGAAATAAAGCTTAATAGTGGAAGAATTTTGCATTATTAAGGTAAGAAATGCAAAACTCCAAATTTTTAATAAATTAGGGTTTATGTGTTGTTGATATTATGATGATTTTTAGGAATATATTGTGTAATGAATGTAGCAAAATTATGTAATGACAGTTTAAGTAAAAATATTGAAGAAAAATAGGTTATATGCATGCATGTCTAATTGGCCAAAAAGGAATGTATTATGGTTGGTTAGATTTTTGTTGTTTGATGTTTGTAATAATAAAATTATGAAATAAAATTATTTTGGGATAAATTGATATGTTGGTTTGTTGAGCGGAAGTAAAAAAAATTAGAAGTGTGGGTGTGGGTATGTATTGGTCAACGTGAAAAGTTAAGGATTAATTATACTTTGATTATACTATCGCAATTATATAGTAGTAAACATACGTGAAGTAAGTGAATGGTCTAGAAAGTAAAGAAAATGAGAAAAAAATTTAGGAAAATGGATAAGTGTAGAAGTTCGGTGTGTAGTTACCATTTAGTATATTTTTAGCCAATTGAGTTGTGTATGTTTTGGGTGAAATTTATTATTTTGGTATTAATTGTGTATGGGAATGATCGAAGATGAATCTGTGAAAAAATAAGAAAAAAATCCCATTGCCGGAGAATGGGTGTGATTATAAAAGTTATAAGTGTTTCGGATAAATGGTTAAATTAGAATATGTGTATATATATACATATATATATATATATGTATCTATATGTGGAATTAATGACTTGAGTAGTAATTATGATTATGTAAATAGAAACGTGTATGTATGTGTGTGTGTGTGTGTGTATATATATATATATATTATTATTATTATTATTATTATGCATTGAGTATTGGTATATGCGCTTGTATACATTGTAGGGTTGTAATATATATATATATATATATATGTGTGTGTGTGTGTGTGTGTGTGTGTGTGTGTGTGTGTGTGTGTTCCTTTTATATTGGTAAGAAATTATGGAACTGTATTATATGTGAGTATTATAGATAAGGTAAAATTATCGAAATGCCCTTAGGAATAATTAAGAATAAACAATTAGTATAATTAGATTATTATGGATCAACATAATTTTCCTACACACTGACAGAGTCACTTAGGATGAGTGTAATTATAATTATTTTAACAGTGACTTTTGAAGGGATAGATTGAACCACAATCGTCCTTGTGGTACCCGAAAGAGTATGTTATAACCACGGCAATCCTCCATGGTGCTCTGGGAAGGGGTATATTGAACTCATAGTAGGAAGCAGTTGTTCGCCATGGTGCCCTAGGGAGGTGTTGTGAACTTCTGGTAGAACCAGTATTTGTGCACAATTTGATAGAAGAATTGGTGTGTAGGATGAGTATGGTGGCCACGATCCATAGTATACTCTAATTATGACTGATCCATATTAAGCAAGAATAGATTATAATAAAATGAAACTGAATAAAGTGATAGAGGAATAAAAGAGAAAAAAAAAGATTATTATTATTATCCTAAACGATTATTAATTATATGATTGGAATGTTATGTGGACTAACTTATTCTGGTAATATTTATATTTCTTACTGAATAATTTTTATATTACTCACTCTATGGTTAAACTATTTTTCAGGTACATCTAGTTGGACAACAGATTCGGGCAAATCCTCTGAGCGGTAACCGATAAAAAGGTTGGGCATAAATATTATATCGATTTTGATCGAACACGTATATATATATAGATATATACACTATTGTCTAAATGATGTAAGGATTGGTTGGGCACGTGTAAGTAGAGTTTTCAAATATAATATATCAATGGTAAAAAATACTGTTTTGGCACTACTAATTATATATATAAAAAAAAAAAATTTCAACATTTACATTTTAATATTATCACTTATTTATTATGATATTGGGTATGAGTTTCCACATTACCATTATGTCTACATATTTACTTTTTAATTAAAAAATAAGAACAAATATGAAAATGCATGAATAATTTAAGTATATATATATATATATTTACTTTTTAATTTAAAAGTAAGAACAAATATGAAAATGCATGAATATATTTAAGTATATATATACGCTTATTTTACCAAATGAAGTGTGATGAATTCTATAAACCCAAGACATTCTCCCAAATTTGGCCAAGCATCTCTCCGAGCATTTGATGGTATAAATTGTAGTACTTTCACATAATTGAAGGTATGTATGCATCATCCCATACTTTATGTATGGTTAAAACTCATACATGGTGGAAAATATTGCATATATATAATGTATACACACTTGGCATTCCAAGTGTTTAATGAAATGCTTGAATGAATCCAAGTTTATGTATAATGCATGCTATTGTGTATTTCAATCCTTCATGTATGCCCTTATTGAGGGGCTTTCTATTGCCTTTCCTCATCATATTTGTCATACCATTACTCAGACCTTTCATGGGTCTAATATATTTTTAGGGTTATCGTTTGCATGTACCATTACCCAAACCTTTTAAGGTATTGGGTTTGTATCTTCATCTCCTACTTCTGACCTTATAACTTTAGCGTGTCCTATTTTAGCTCGTAGTCTTTCATTGAATTGAGCTCATCAACTTGTACCTCCTTTTATTTCCACTTTTGTAAATTCATCTTTCTCTGTTCCTTTTTCATCATTTATTCCTCCTTCTTTGTCTGTTCTATCTACTTCATCTTTTCCTGCATCTTCTTCTTCCTTAGCTATACTAGAGTCTTTAGTATTTATTGTTATATCTTTGTCCACTGAGGTTTGTCCTCTTAGTGCATCTTTATCGATATTGATGACTGAGTTTCATCATGATGCTATTATTGAATAGTAAATTATTGCTTTTTAAACATCATTAAAGACCATTATTCGATCTATTCAAAGTCAGATCAATGAGATTCATGCCATTTTCACTGAGACATGTCAATGAAATAGTGGTGTTCACGATGTCGAGAAGACAAATGAGGGTGATGATGTAGAGTTCATCATCCCTAAGCCTCGAGATCATCTATTTATTCTTGAGTGTGTAGATTTTTCTCCTTCGTTTACACTAACTACTCCTGCACCTTCTACTGCTCCTACTTCATCTATAGACCTTGCTTCACGTGAGACTGCTTCTAAAAAGACTGAAGATATTGCTACTGCATCTGGAAGGCTAGAGGAGATATATTTAGATATTGATACTTAGTCACCTTTTGTCCTTCCCGGACAAAAAAAGAGTAGTTTTAAAAGTAAAGCTAGTATTTTGGGATATTTTATTATTCATGTGTTGATGATATTGACATTATTTGATGATATATATATATATATATATATTCTTGTTAAGTTCAGTTCATATATGATTTTTTTGTTTGTTTTTTTATTTATCTATATTCTTAGTTTTTGTTCTTATTTAGTTTCTTTTTATTATTACTTCTTTTGTTTTACCATGCACTTTTCACTTGATTTGAAAAGGTGTTTCTTTTGTGTGTTTTAGGTTAGTGGAGTTAATTGTCTCTTACTTTCATTCTCTAGAAAACTTGTGTTTAGAGTGTCTAAAAATTATACTGTAAACAAAATTTTATTTTTAGTAATTACCAAAACTTTGTATTTTTTTTAACTTGAGTTTTGTCCCAGAATGACCAAAGTTTGTTAGAATCTTTAGGTTAGCTCATTCATGAACAAAATTTAGTATTTAAGTGTTTTCTAGAGTTGTGTAAAGATAAATGTTTGATAGCATTATGGAGAAGTCATTGAAAGAGTTTTAGAGGTTTAGTGCTTGACCAAAACTTGATGAGTGCTCGAATAGTCTTGAAAAATCAAAGTTAGAAAGCTTGCGCTTGACTAGTACTTAAGCAGTTATTAACACTCGACCCGTGCTTGACTTATGCTTGATTCATGCTCGACCGGCCACCTTTCAAAGGCTTGGCACTTAACCTATGCTTGACTAGCACTCAAGTAGACTTAGTGCTTGATTGACACTTGAGCGGCTACTGCATAAAGGCTTAGAGCTCAACCTCTTCTTGACATTTGCTCGAGTAGTCAACTTACCTAAGTAAACCGCTGGACCTCTACTTAACCTTCTCTTAAGCAACCTTGTGAAAAATATAAAATTTTAATTTATGAGCTTAAGGTTTTTAATTTCTTGCGTTTTTCTTCTCTTTTTGAGCAGTGATCATTCTCTAAATATTTCTTCATTATTGTGATTTGTGATTGTTTGTTCTTAAAAGCCATAATTACTAAATTTTTTTTTACTAAAATCCTAATTGTAAACTTTTAGAGTTCTACAAAGTGTTGATGACTAAAGTTCCGATATTTAAATATATTGTTCGTGTATTCATAGAAGTAGAAAATAATTAAAGTTCTGATTGTTAGGAATACAAGAATTTTTGTGGATAAAATCAATGATTGTGAGTGTTCTCTTTTTAGTGAATTATTATGTGACTCCTGAATAGCCTAGAAGATTTTTTTCATGTAAAGAATTCTTCATAAAATTTTCTTTCGTTAACAATTTTTTGAGTTCTACTTTTATTAATTCCTTTATTATTTATCTTAATTAAATATATTATTAGGATTTGTTTGTGGTAATATTAGGTTTTGATTCATTTAGAATAAAGCAAATTTTAATGCGTTTAATTTTCTAGTTTAAACGTGTAATTTCTATGTCAAACTCCTTTCACCCTCCTCTTCTCTTCCCCTTTCAGTGTTTTAGAGTTTAAATTTAGGCTTATTTTTAGGTGTGAGTTATTAATTTTTAAAGAGATCACTTACTTCTATACTTGTTATTTAAAATATATACTACAACAACTTTAATTAAAAATTCATAATATCTTAATTTAAAATATAAACATAGTCGTATGAAGAACAATGTTGCAATAGAACAGGATTCTTGTGAACAATGATGAGCCATCTTTTTAAATTCAATAGACCTTGTTTGATATTAAGGTGCTTTGCCTTTTAGGTTAGGCTGCAATTGTTTCGAGATAAAATTATTGATTATTGCACTCTTTCATAAATAGTAGAATCTCAAACAAAATTTTATAAATTACATAAAAACTTAAAATTACAACTTAAACTTCTTTTAAAATTGAATGATCAATCAAATAAAATTACATTTAAGAAGAAATCAAACTTTATTGCCCTAACTTCCTTCAAGTAGTGTTTTGATTATAGACTCTTAAAGTTTAGAATATAAATTTGAGTTTTTAAAATTTAATTTAAATCTCAATTTAATCTTCAAAATTTAAGTGATTCAATTTACTTTGCAAAAATTTTGAATTTGAAAGACATGTATTTCTAAAAATTCAAACGGGTTAATTCAATGTTAAAAAAAAATTATAATTGTTTAGTCTGAAAATGCATGATTCTAAGAATTCGATATCCTTGAGAATCTGTTATTCGCATAGGAAAAATAATATTAAAAATGAAGGGTCATCCGTATAATTTCAAAAACATTAGGGAAAACTATGCAAATAGCCTAAACTTTAATTCACGGCCTCAATCACAAAAAATTAAGGTAAAACCCAAAACCCTAGTTCTCAACAACGAAGGCAATAAAAGAAGAAAGCAGTTAATCACAGCACACAAGTGTTCTGGGGTTTTGTTGAAAGTTGATAGTTGGCTCGACTTCTAGTCCCTCCTTCTCCTTCCTCGGTGTTGCGTTGTATTTTAAAAGCTTTGACTTAGAAATGGAAGGATTAAATAAGTTTCTCCGTTCAATTTCCAAAGACTCTCCGTCAGGCTCTTCTTCTTCGTTATCTCAGAGTCCGTACAATTTCAGTGGTGGTGGAGAAGGGGTAGGATTGTCGAAGGCTTTATCTTCTGATCATTCTTCTGTTAACATTTCCAGAGCTCCCAGGTACTCATTATTGTTGTCATCACTACTCTTTTTATCAAGTTGTCTGTTTGATGTGGTTTGCACTATTTGAATGATATCTTAGATGAGTTATGCGCACGCCAATGAAATGTTAGCTGTTGAATCATGGAAGAAGAGCCGCTGTGGAAAAATGATACTTTTCCGTTTACTAGTTTATATAGATTTTTGTTAGGAGTAAATTGCTGTTGTGTTCAGAAGATGACCTTAGTTTATGTTCGCAAATCCAAATTTTTTTTCTGTGGCCTGACCTATGGCAAGCCTTATTTGGGGCTTGAGTTTCTGTATATTGATATGCCAAGTTGGAGGTTTCTGAGATGCATAGAAGTAAACTATTTCATGTTTTCGTGTAAAGAAATTAATTTTTGTTTGGCTTGCTACCTTCTTTTGAAGGCAGGGGCACATTTTTTTGTGCCAAATTCTGATTCCAAGCGTTAATCACCCTTCAATGTATAGAAGGTGCTTCTGTGGAAAATGATAATTTTCTGATTACTAGATTAGTTGATATAGATCTTCATTGTGTTCACTATCTATTGCTACCATATTTGATTCAACTTAGTTATTGTTGGAATGCTGGTAATTTTGGAGTAGAGGTATGTGAATGAAGTTTTTAGTGGTATTTTTTTTCTAACTTTTGGAATTTTGCTGATTAACTATATTTTTTTAGTGTAACAGTGTGTTTTAGATATAATAATTCCATCAGGACTAGTTTATTGCTTTACAAGTTATGCCCTTCCGTCAACTCTGTCTCTAGACCTACCTGTACCATGTGCGGTAACATTTATATATAAAGACTGATATTCTGTCTCATTCAATATGTATAAATGTTCAGTGATTGATATAATCTTGTTTTCTATCTTCATTTTGACTTGTTTTCTCATTTATTTAAAAGTTTGTTTGGTTAATTTTTCCTTATTGCTTTAGTTGATAATTATATTTTCTGTTGCTGAAAGTTTGATAATGTAGAACTCCTTATATGCAGTTCTATTCAGCTAATCATATCTGGTTCAATGCGAATTCGTGTGCATTTTTATGTGGGACATAGGCCTTTGCCTTATTGGTTTACTATTTTACTAGACTTGAATGGTTAAGGGCATGTATCTCAGAAAAAAGCTGAAAACAAATTACATAAGCTATTGAAAGTAAAAAAGAGAAATGATGAAGTCTAATTTGAATCTCTGGATGTTTTGGCTCATAATATGCTTTTCCATTTGATACTTACGATTGGAAAATTGCTTTTGCTGGAGGGTTGAAAATAAATACTGCCACTGATACTGTAATGCCACTTTTGAAGTATTTTGGTTTCTAATTATGTATGGAAGTATTTATGGGTTATTGAATATGATTCAGATTCACTTTTCAGGTGGCACAGTCAGAAGCACAGAACTCACGTAAACGTGGTTTTTTTGCCTTTGTCACTTTAAATTTCCTCTGTGCTTTCATAATAGTGTATTCTGAATGTTTACAACCACCTTGAGGGTATTGGTTCATCTATTAGTAGGTTATAAGTTCCTTTATGGTGATTGGTTTAAAAGTGTCTACTGGGATTAAATTTTTATTTGTCACATTTCTATTTCTCTGTAAGCATACTTGTTTATGCAGAATTATGAATTCGCCAACTAAGCTCCTGAAAGTAGTGTTATTTACGAACATTGGGAAAGATGGCTTTGATTGTTGCAATGAGAAATCAAATTACTATTAATCACGTCTCCTTCTGCTTTCTTCTCTTTGTTGACTCCTCTCTCTTTACTGGCAATTAATATATGTCATTTTTCAGACAAGTGGTGTCACTGTGGACATGCTCAAAACTTTGCACATTTTTCTTCGTTGCTGGTGTTTTTGTTGGTTACACCCTGAAACGACGTGTTCGACGGTGGGTTTCCAAACTTCTGAAGGGGTTAAAAGATGACTGATACCATTCAGTCATTTGTAAATTATTGCCAAATTTAACATTACTGTTCATGTAATGGGAGCATCTCTCATCAGGTAGTTTATTGACATATAAATAACTTTGCTCATTGATTGCATTTTATGGGAACTTTACTGGTTGATTGCATTTTATGGCTGGTTTCGATTCAGATTCAAGTGGCATTGTAATGCTTGATGGTAACTGATCTATTGATAACATTAAAATGAAAAAAGAAAATGTCGAAGGCTCTATAGATACTACTGAGTCATGAGAGTGATTAAATTTAATTCTTCTGGGGTTGGACAGCGCAGTTACTATATCAATAGTATAAAATTTCGCATACACGTCACTGAACCTAGGCTACTTTCAAGAATATATATAAAGATACGCATGTATATATATTTTCATTTGATTAATTACAGAACTGGCAAAATTGAAGCACGACTTTAAATGATGATTCTTGGCCCTTGTTTCAGAAATACTCCTTGTGGAACTCAAAGCGTGCTGATGTCTTGTGACTCAACTTGTGTGATAGTTTCTTCAACTCTTTGGCCAATACTGGCATCCCACAGTAGAAAACACCTGCATTTTAACAATCCTCTTTCTGTTAAATTATTAACCATATTCAAGGAAACAACAACAACAATAATAATAGCAACAGTAATAATAATTTGTCAATGCAATCCAAAATTTAATATGAAAGATGGAAGAAATTACTTTTTGCGCTCACATCTAAATTACGTCTCAGAATCCAATTGTTTGTATCATTATCATTGTTTAGGAAATTGTTTCAGAGTTGTTATGCAAACATTTTAGCATTATACAAGTGCCAGGTAGATGTAGATCGGCTGGTCGCCAGTTATTTCTTGTATCTTCAATGGTTGAACTTATATATTCCAACAGATCATGCCCAGGTAGGGAAACTCAATTTCAACTTTCAAAAGCTTGCTCTTTGTTTTTTATTTTGTTTTCACGAATATCTTTACCTATCGTGGTGTTGGGATGCTTCGTAGCTACTCTGTTGAAAACTTCTGTCCAGTTGGGCCTTGCAAAGTGTGTCCTTACCTGCAAGAGCAAAAGCAAGATCAAGAGGGAAATTAGATTTGTTGTTGCAAGAATGGGGAGACCGTGGCATGGAAAACATGCACAAATAAATAAATAATCTGCGTAATGAGATCGTACTCTGGTGCCAGATAAGATGTCAACACCATGTTTGGCATGGTTGAGAGCTTGAACCATGGTGATCAATGTGGACCTTGCATCCCCTTCTTCATAAACGCTTGTTAGGTAGTTGTGCAGCTCAATCTGACCCTGTTTCAAGTTTAAAACAAATGTTACTTATAACAGGACACCTCAATTACAAACGCAATCAGACACAATAACATATTTGAACATTAACAACGAAATTAATTAGATTTACTTTAAGATCTATTTCCGCTACTTGATTCATTACTCCTTTAAACCATTCGAACGATCCAGGCTCTCTGGTTACCCAGTAGAAATAAGCATTTCTACGCCTCTGTGACTTCTTTTTCCCTCCTGTCAAGCTTGAAGAACCTGGAGTCATATTTGAAGATGTATAGCTGTTCGAGCTCGCTGATCTACTTGGATCTGTTTTTGAGTCCTGCACCATCATTTGTTAAAACAATCAGTGGAGTTGACTATCAACTTAAATTTGCTGAATATTCTTACTGATGAGTACTGCTTGGAGAAAAGAATACCATTTGTTCCTCCCTTGTGTTGTTTAAAAGATCTCTAAGGATACTTATAAAAGGGGTAGCTCCAATTCCTAGTCCCACCAGGAGCAGGACATCGTAATTGCTGTAGTCCTGTGCAGGAGCGCCATATGGGCCATCAACGAACAATTTTGGTTGGCTGTAACAATTGTAGTTTGTTGTGTTAATATACTTTTCATTTTATTTATACCCCAATCTAAGTTGGATCAGTAACCACCGAAAACAAACTGATGTATACTTACTGTCTCTTACTAACATGTTCAACTTGACCAAATTTGGCTCGGCCAATAACACACGTTGAATTGTTGTTGTCCCCGGTGAAAACTCGCTTCAACTCTTTTGTCCAGTCTCCCACAATCCGGATGTGAATACTGAGGTAGTCATCTCCTGGTGCAGAGGTAATAGAGAAAGGGTGCCTGGAATCAGTCATTAAGAATAAGTCAATAGTAAAGCATGATACATCTTGTGATGTTTGCTTATTGTCACTCTAGACAGACCATAGAGGATGAGCAAAATATCTACCAGAATTACTCTCACCATTCAAATGAGGAGATCACTGGGCACTGAAGAAAAATGTACTGCCCACTTTTGTACCTAAATCCATTTGGTTTGGACATGATTATACTGAACACATTTCCTGGCAGAACTGAAACCTGCATGCCATAGACCAAGTAGCTCCTGTAAAACTAAATCTTTCACAAATAGTAGCAATTTTCTGAACATCTTCGATTATATATGGCCTAGAATTGAAGTAGGTAGCATATATAAGTTGTCAAATATGAAAGAAAGGCATTATTCCAAAATCCCATTCTTCTCTTATAGTTGCCAGTAATTTATGCGCAGAAATTCGAAGTAAATCATCGAATTACCTTCAAAATTTTTGGAGAATAATATCCTGATCTTCGGGTTCGCAGATTTCGCTCCGCTAGATAGAGCAGTAAAGGAGCAGAGATGTACATCCATGTCTGGAATATTTGACAAAAAAAGGCATTGAAAATATGTTGCTCGTTAGCACTTAATATTTCATTCTTCTCTCTAAATTAAATCGTTAATTTTAGGTCTCAAGGTACTCACTGTTTTTTTATACCATTTGCGGACCAAGTACAAGAAGTTACCATGGACAAATAGCAAAATGTAGACCACACCAGTAAGGTGATGGGAGTACCAGAATGCATTAAAGCCTGTCAATCTGTTAAAAGGTGTAGGTAGCCTCAATCCATTTTTTCTGAATTTGTGTGTTGCTAGAGTGAATGCAATGGCCATTAAAATAACCATAAAAATCCCAGTTAAACCTTCAACACCAGTCAAAAGGTCTTTGTACGTGGGCTTTTTGTTGTGGAAGTAGTTAGATACGGAGGCAAATTCTTCCGATGATGAGTTTACTAGACGAGGAAAGTCACATGCCAGATGATTACCCGCATGAATGAGGACTCCAATAGCTATGGCATAAGCAATCGTCTGTGAATTTAATATAATAATTCAATGTCACGTCTACGTAAAATGTGATAGAGGGATTGTTTCCTAAATTAATAATAATAATAATAAAAAAACTGTTGGAGCTTTGTATCTAGAGAAATTTTGCATACCTTGTGAAAATTAATGTTGTCGTCAAATGGAACAAATGACCTAGCTCTAGTAGAACGAAGCCAGGTGAGGGTATTTCGACAAACAGGGAACAGTATGAGAGCCATGTTGAGTTTGAGAGTCTCGGCGGCACCTTTGGCCGTGGGCAGGCAATACCCCATGACTTGAAATGCCGCCCTGTTTTTGTACTGTACGAATTTCCAAGCAAAGAGCCCGGCCATTGCCGTCAACCATAGCAGCAAAATCCAACCCCTTCGCCAATTTTCTAGCATTAGACAACGTAACTCAAAGCTCAATCTGCTGAGCACGCATTTGGGTCCAAATGAGCTCAAGTTCTGACTCCAGTTAACGCTTGCTGAGCTGAGAGGCCTGCTGTAGTTCATGTAAGTATCTCTTTGTAGAAGTAACGTTTCCAGCTGCCATAACTGAAGGACAGACCAAAAAGGAACAATTACAACTCTTATTTTGCAATCCATGTTACATTGTCCTGGACTCAGTTAATGGAATTGGACTTTTATGTCATGCACGCTGGCTTCACTCGCATCAAAATTCTTTCCGAGCGGTGATAAACACATCCTACATATTATGTATTAGTATTATTACCCGCTTATTTAAAACTAATTAGAATTTAGTTCCATTCTCAGTAAAATTTACCAAAACAAAAAGAAAAAAAGAAAAACAGAGTATTTAGAAAAACTATAAACAGAGAAGTATTTTTTTTTTCTCCTTTTACTATTTGTTTTTTTTTTTTGGTTAATTCTGTCTTGCACAATTGATGGCCTAATATTCCTCTCATTTTTCCAATTTTTTCATTATCACTTTCTCTTTTTCTTGTTTTCTACTGTTTTTCTATTTTCTTGTCACACAAGGACTAGCAACTGGCATCACAAAGCAAAAGCAATGGGTTGTAGCTTGCACGTGCACAATAGAAATTATAGTAAGCGTAAATCTGGTATTACAGAATATTTATTAAAAAAATTAGTAATATTATTTAAACATAGGTTGCTTTTACACACTAAGTAGGGTACTCAATCTTCAATAGTAATAACTAACAAGTCTCATATTTTATCAGATCTATCAACACTTAACACTGATCACATTACACTAAAATACTGTTGTATTAGATATCGTATACAAGTGAATAATATTGGCATTAAAAATAAATAAATTTTTAGTATTTCCATTGGCAAGGTACACGTGGAAAACTGATTGCCTAATGATATGGATATGATCATGTGATCTACTAATATATCCTTTGCAAAGACCACTTGAAAAGTAACTAACTTAAGATTATGTGATTTAGTGTAGTAAATAACATGGTGCTGTTCTTGTGATTTTTTTTTCTTTGTTTCTTTAAAAAAATATCAAGAGCCGTGTCAAGCTTTAATTTGAGTACAAATAAATGCATAGGAAAATTCATAGAAAATGAAAATGATGTTGAATTATTGTAGGAAAAAATTCAATTGATATGATAAAAGTGGGATTTACCTCAATATATCCAAGATTTTCGGGATCTAATTCTTCCATTATCAATGAGGCGTATTCCTCGGCCTGTTCTTTTAACTTGGACAGCTTGTTGGCAGAAGCACTGAGCATAATGAGCTGTGATTAAACAGCAGGAAGATAACAAGGTTGAAATGAAAATGACTTTAGCGTCAACTTTTATCGATTATTTAAACGGGCAAGAAAAAATAATAATAAGAAAAACTCTTGTAGTGAATAGCACTAACATCATGTGTCATGATTTGGCTCCCATGTTGTATTTATTGTATACCGTTATCTATTATTTTCTTATTAATTCTCATGGAGATATATTAAATATATCTGAATTGCTATTATACATCACAATTGTACCTCTTAATTTGTATTGTGTAAGCCAACAATTGTTAAAAAATAGTAATAATAATGAAGAAGAAAAGTAAATTTGGTTAAAAGTCAAACCAAGACAACAATTACCTCCTGCACTTCTTCTCTTGTTATTCTTCCATCTTCATTGCTGTCCGCCCTGAAAAGGAAACGAATTTCATTTTCATTTTTTTTTCTTTAAAAGCGGAAAATTAAAAAATTATTTGATTTCTCGGAACCAAAATCAATTTTGTCTTCAGTTCACGCAGTAGAAGTACGCTAAAATTAGGTATTGACTGCACCACGACAACAAATGATACTAGCCAATCACAGCCTTTAATCGCATTCATGTTGGGGTTGACGGACAGAAAACAGCTGACCTGAAAACTACTAAACACCCCATCACCGTTGGTTCGTTCACCAGCGGTATCAGGAGGCCGTGAACTGAAGATAGAAGAAATTAAGACCGTACATGTCAAAGAAAATTTGTAGACGCGCGTCAAAGCTTTGGTCCGAAATCTGCAACCAGAATTCACGAAGCTCTTCTTTCGTAATTTTCCCAATCTTTTGACCTTTCCGCCTCGCCAACGCATCAAATATCCCCACCGCAAACTCCATCGAGTCCACCATCCCTGTAAACGTGACAACAAAAGATACATAGATAAACAACAAAGCAAAACACAAAACACAAATAAATTTCAGTTTTAACTTATCTCCATTGACTCATGAGATGATGTCTCACCAATGCATTCACCGAAATCTCCCCTCCCAAGCAGCCCGTCCTTAGCCAGCGTCCCGAACCTCGACTCAACTTTTCTCCACATCTCCTCTGTGTCTGATGCACCACTCGTTTTGCTTATGAATCGCAGTCCTTTGAGCGCTCTCTGAGCCCCCGATCTCGTCCGTTCAAGTTTCGCTTTGTTTCTCCTTGCATCGCGCGCCGAAATTGTACGTTCCTCGATATCTGACGATGATGTTCTTGACGATCCTGATGGTAGCCAACTCAATTTACTTCGAATCCGTGACGTCGCCGAGAGGCTCCTGCAGAGAAGTGCCGAGGCCATGTTCGCGTCACCGCTATGGTTCGATGCTCGTGCTGTTGGTGTCACACTGCATAAGACGACGGCGTCGTTTTCGAGCTCTAATGTGACTTCAACTAAATCATTCTGCTCTTGTTGGCCGTTTCTTCTCAAATCGTTGAGAAAAATCGGCAACATTGCTCCGCCGATGCCGTAGTCGCTCGCCCGTCGTGACTGGGGATCTTCGCAATCATCTGGTAATTCAAACGTACGGCTGTAATTCGATCGCAAGCTGCTCTTCCCAGACGAAGATGGCATTTTTCAGATAAGTTTTATGCGCTGTTTTCTCTTCCCTTCCCTTCCCTTCCCTTTCCTTCCGCCTCTCTAATGCGTAGACATGAAAATGTAGCCCGTTATATTGGCTTGACACAGGTTTTCGGGCTCGAAATCAGTATCAAAACACAAGACAAACACCCCTCAACTGATCTCTATGCTATAAATTTCAACGCGTCCTGATTGGAATATTTGATTACTTTTATAATAAACAATATTTCAAAGAAGACAAACAAATAATCTGCTCATATTAAACCATTGGCCCTCGCACGTATTAAAATTTTCTTCCTTTTTGTTGAGCTAAAAGAAATATGGACGTGAATACTACAAGCAAAGCGGGATACGTTTCATTGCCAGAGACTACAGCAGGAATACTTATTTTTAGATTTTGGGGAATATTTTATTTTACAGGGAAGTGAATGAATCAACAAAACAAAACAAAACAGATGTGAGCAAGGAGCAGGTATTTATATATATATATATATATATGTGGTCAAAAGGCTTAATGTGGATGACGCGACGGCCGGTTCCGTAATTAAACAGGCCTTGCTCGGTGATTTATGAGATCAACAACAACTTACATTCCATGGAATGTAAATTTACTGGGAGGGTTAGAAATCAGAACATTAATGTATCCCCCCTTGGCTTAGATTCCAAAATATATGCTTTTATGTAAATTTTGAACTTTAAATTTTTAAAGAATAGAAACTTGTTTGGTAGATAATTCACGTGAACTTTGTTGTTGCTTGCTTACAGAATGCGCTGAACATTTTCTCTGTGAATTTGAGGCCGAATCGTATGTACATTATGCCTGGAGCCCTCTGACTATCGCTATTTTTCACAAATGGGAGCTCCAGGTTCTAAGCGTTCCTTGGAAAGCTGCGAAGTAGGTTACGTGGATAATTCTATTTTACACCTTAAAACTTAGCATATATATCAACTTTAATCTATATACTTCTAAAATATGATTTTCCTAAAATTAACACACACACACACACACAACACATAACACATATATCTCCTTAAAAATTAAAAATTAATTAAAATAAAATATTGTTATTTTAATTCTAAAAAGTAAGAAATAAAATAAAATAAAATAATGGGATAAGATTGTTTGTATTTTGTAACAACTAATTGAAAAAAAATATATTTGTATTTTAAAAAACTGAAAGAATTTAGAGTTATGAAATAGGTTGTATAAGTTAAAGAATTTAATATGGAATTAAAATAAAACACTTTTTCAAATTATTTTTTATGATTTTTTTTTAAAATAAAAGATAAATTTTACTCTGAAGAATTGTTAAAAATTATTAAATTATTTGTTTTATTTCTCTATCTGAAAATTCTAGTTACAAAATCTTGATTCTGAACTCAAATAACAGTATGTATATTTTTATGCTTAATTATGTTATTCACGTTTTATTGTTTCAAAAAACTGTGCACAGTTGTTCACACGGAGAGAGGAAAGTGCACCGTTATTAGTTAGTTAACATGATATGATCTTATAGCTATTATTTTTATTCTTTGCAACAACAATGAACTGTGTAAGTGTTTGATAAATTATATCATTGAAAATGTTGCGAATTCTAGAGCAAAAAATATCTGTCTGAAAGAGTTTTCTTATTAAACTATATCACCAAGAGTGTCGCAAATTTTAAATGAATAATGTTAAAACGTTCTAAATCTTATCTTACAAAATATTTTCAAAATGACATTCATTGGGTAGATAGTTGAGTTCAATGCATAATAATTAATTTTATAAATTATAAAAATATTTTACTCGATAGTTTAAAGCCATTTCACTTACAAATTTTATGACAAACAACTAATTGCTCATCTTACTATTTAATTGATGAAAGCTAAATCACTGCTTGATTGAAAATTAGAATAACATTTGAGAAGAGTAACAGTACTCTTCAAAAAATTTTTACTACAAGGCATGTTAATTTTTACAAAATAAAATAAAAGTAGAGTAAAAACTATTTAATATGAACACAAAAATTTACATTTTATTATAAATTAAAATAATTTAAAGATTAGTCGAAGAAAATCTTTAATAAAATATTAGCAATTTTTTTTTTCAGAAAAAAATTACTTTTCGTATATATTAAATTTTTATTTGATATTGAGGTGCCATGAGTATAAAATTAATTAAAGTTGTTTGTAGATAAAAATATTTGATATGAAATATTAACAAAAAAGATAAGTTATATTAAAAATAAATATTATTAAATACTTTTTTTATCTTACGATTTTAAAAATAAAAACTGTACGGATTAAAAAAAAGACTATCATTTTTTATTTAATAAATTTTATTTATTTTAATCGATATAAATAAATATATATTAACGAGTGTGACTACTATTTTTATTTTTTACGTATTTGTAGGTAAATCAGACGCATGCACACACACACGCGTGTGTGTATATATATATATATATATATATAAATAGTGATAGTCATGCATATTTTAAAACAATGCCTACCTTGCGTACATAGTTGTAATGATAATCATATTAATAAACAAGTATTTTTAATTTAAAAATGTGATTGATATTCAGCTAAACATCTCTGTCTATGTTGAAAGTAGTGACAACATGTAGCAGTTGAGTTTAGATGAGATGGAGGAGTATTCTGGATTAACTGGATAAATTTGGGGGAGTCCCAGCTAGTTGCCTTCCATAAACAACACATTTAAAATGAGTCTAAAGTAATAACCTGCCCGGTATAACAACCCAAACCACGCACTGCCCGCAAAACATATCATACTTCCAAGAGGATAAATTATAAGACAGGAAATTGCAATCACTTTCCTTACGCCAACTAATTTCTTGAATTTTAAGTGTATGATATCATCATAATTACAAGTGCAGGTTGTTATTTCTTAATTATTATTATTTTTTTTAAAATTTTGGATATTACGTATTCAATTAATTAATTATTTGCAATAACTTTATTTTATAATGAGCACTCCCGTTTTAAAAAAACCGAACATGAAAGCTATGGGCTTTCTCCAGAAGTAGTATGGGTTATTGGCTAATGTTATCGAGTATGATGTTGAATGTTAATGTAAAGAAATAACATATATATATATATATATATAAACTAACTGGGCGTTATGGGGTGTTTGCTTGGCTTGTTTAATTTGTAAATTGTAATTGCATCTACCAACTTCTCTCTGACTTTTCCTGCCATTTGACAGCCACGGCCGACGGATTCTTGTCGCTTTATATTGGAAGAATGCATTGCGATTGAGAGGTAAAACTCAACTAACTCGAAAATAAATGTGTATATTCATCAAAGATTCATTCTTAATACCTATATCAAATAAATGAATGCCACACATTTAAAGCATAAAAGAATTGTACCTAAAAAAGATTTAATTAATTCAGACTGTGTTGTGCACTAATGGTGTGAATGTTAACTTATTGATTAATGAACATGCCAATGCCAATGGTACCAAACAAGCCTTCACTAGAGCTGCGAATGCGAGTCCAGTTTGTGTAGGGCATTTCCCTCTATCTGCCAAGATATGAATTCATAAAAAACGTATAGGCGTTCCAACTTGTATAATATTATAATTTTAAGACTTATTGTGTGTTCCTGTGTAACCAATTCATGCATGCATGCTTTCTTAACCAGCAATCTAGTGAAAGTGATCTAGGTGCAACATACAAATCAACCGCAAAATCAAGAAAAAAGTTATGATAGATTTCTATCAGCTTGTATTTAGATGGTGAAACTTGTCGGGCAATTAAACAAGGTCCAATAAACCTCTTTAAAGACAGCAACCTAAAATCTGTGCGAAAACATACCCAGACTACTATTCAGTAAATACTTGATAATGAAGTAAACGATATACATGTGGTGTGTAGCTGCAAGCAAGCCAATTGTTACTTAATTCCAATCCAATTATGTTGTTCCTATGTTTCAATCTCAACTCGCGAATTCATGACGCAATTGGAAAGCGAATTCACGACGCAATTGGAAATCGATCAAACTAATAAAATCCCCGAGCCACAGATCAAACCATCCAAATTCCCTTCTCGCATCCGCTTTTAAAATTCATAAATCTTATCATTCAAAAATCATAATTTTTTACAAATTATGACATTCATAAAAGTGATTTAAAATATATACCTTATGACATAGCTTTTTCCTTTGAACTTAAATCTTTGCTTTTGATTATTTAGAATAATCAAATAAATTTTTCTTACTTAACCTTCTCTTAATACAATAACACTCAATCAAAGCGAATAAAAAAAATTATAATTACTTTTTTTTTTTCTTTTTTATAAATAGAGGAGACCGATTTTTATAAACTGTAGACATACGTTCTATCAACATGGAAACTGTTTAATTACTTTTCTAATTTTGATCATTATAAATTTATCAAGTATAATTTATTTAGCTAAAACAATATTAATAAATAATATTTTAATTAATTATAGCACTTGGATGAAATAATTATCTTACACCGCAGTCTTATCCACCAGAACACGAATAAAAGAGAGATAAAATACAGATAAAACACCAGCCACCACTTTAATCAGTACTACTAAGTTTTCCTATCTAAAAAGAGAAAGGTGAAATACAAAACAAGAACCAAGGAGAGAAAGGTGAACCAGTTAATACTTAATAGAAAAGCAATTACTTGAAGGTCTCTGGTGGAAGTGGGTGCATTCAGAAGTCACCTAATCTGCCTTTAGAAGTAGGATGAGCTGGCATGTACAGCTGGAGGATTTTTGTTATTTCAGATAGCTTAGTTTACTGGTTATAGCTGGAAAACATAACACAAGGGGCTAGTTACTAGGCTAGATACATCATTCGGTCTCCTAGGTTCTAGGTCATCAAATTAGGTTTTCTTATGCTCTCTGGAAAGCTTGTAATGAGCTCTTGTAATACGTAACCCATGCTTAGTTATTTAAGAAATTATTGAGTGTTGTTTTTCCGTGGATGAAGGCTTTAAGCTTAATTGCGTATATCTTGTTTCATGCTTTGATTTATTAATTCTTGATTGCATTATGTTTCTTTCTTATTTTGATCTTGTTCGAGGATTGTTCTAGGATGATTTTATATTAGCTTTAGGGTTTTAAACTCAACAAACTAGTATCAAAGCTAAGGTTCTATTTGAAAAGTTTATGTCAAAAATGGAATTTAATTTATAGAGATTGAAGATGTGAGCTCTTTTGTTTCATCACGATTTAAATGATGCTTTGAAAAGAGAGGCCAAGCTTCCTATAATAATTTATAAGAAACACTACAAAGGATATGGAGAAGGGCAAATAGTGCTATTATGTTGTGCTTGGGAGATGGGATCTTGAAGGAACTATCTAAATAGCCCATGATAGCTAGGCTATGACTCAAGTTAGAAAACTTATTTATGACCAAACCATTTGAAAATAGGTTTTACATAAAGAGAAGATTGTATAGTGCAAAATGCAATTTGGACATCGATGCAGGAACACATTAATAACTACAACAAGATCATCTCAAATCTTGAGAGCATAGACATTAAAGTGGAATATGAAGATCAAGCTTTGATATTGCTTAGATCACTATTTGACTCTTATGAACATTTTGTTAACATTCTCTTGTATATAACCATTGACCCTTTAAGAATGCTCAAAATACAATTCTCATCTCTAAAATTGAACCATGAATTATCTAACATGCCAAGAAAAATAAGATTTCTCTTTAATTCTGGCACATGCTTAACATTCTCTAAGGTTCTAATTAAGCCATTAGACTTTCTAATTCTAACAATCCCAATACCAACTACATTTCATGTGTTATTGTTTTCTATAAAGAATTTTCCTTTATTAGAATCTCTATGGGTATTAAACAAGTTTTTATTGGAACACATATCGAAAAAACAAACCTGAGCAAATTATTCACTCACCTTTTGTTTTGTTATTAAAAGCAATGAGAAAGTCAGCACTTAAGTAGCCTGCATTTTATGTATTCGAGGAATTTGAAGTAGCTTTTGTGAATTATGCTATAAAGGTATTTCTAAGCTTCTCTTGTTCTTTCTTAGAGCTATTCTTTCTCATGGGTCGTTCTTTTTGAAATGCCTGTCTTTATTATAATGGAAACATTTTCTTTTTTTGTTCTTTGATTTTGACATTTCTTGATTAGGTTTCTTCTTTTTCCTCTTGTTTGTTATTACTTTTGTTGTTAAAACATAACCCAACTGCATTGGAAGCTTTGCCTTTAATCTTGTATAATTATTTGGAATTACGACAACTTTAATATCTTCCATTGACACTAACTGTCTCATAAAAGGGGAAAGCAATAATGGACTATAGGTACTTGCTAGTTCAATATTAATTGCTATCTCAACCAAAGCAAAACTAGATGACAACAAATTATAGCAACTGAGACTTGCATACTTGATTCAAACAGAGATTTAGAAATTAAAAGAAAAGGGTTACTTAGGGATGTGAAGATATAACCTTTAGAATTCTTAAAAGTATTGAATTTTTGATAAAGCAAGTAGAGTTGAGTTTACCAACCAATTTACAAAACAAAGAACACATTAGATTATGTTCATTCAAACTATAAGGCCTTGCACAAGTTTCATCTTTAAGCAATGAGAGATATTTTCTCTTAATAATTGATGAATTTTTCATAAAGGTATGGGTTTACATACTAAAGTCAAAAGATCAAGCTTTTGATAAGTTCAAAGAGTGAAGAACATTTGTTGAAATTCAAACTGAGAAAAAAGTCAAAAGGTTGAGAAAAAATAATGGAATTTAGTTTTGTAGCCAAACCTTTAAAGACCTTTGCAAGGGAAAAGGCATATGCATGGCATAAAACTATAGCAAACATTCTTTAGTAGAAATTGCTTGATTGAGAGAATAAATAGAATCATATTTAATAAAACTAGATGCATGCTTGTAAACTCAAAGTTAACAGAGACATTTAGGGCAAAAGTAGTGACAATAGCATGTTATCTAGTTAATAGGAGTTTTTCACCATCTTTAAATTTAAAAACACTAAAGAAGATTTTAAGTGATAAAATAGGAAAGTTATAACAACTTGAGGGTGTTTGGGTTCCTTACATATGCTTATATTAGATAGGGAAAGCTTGAACCAAAGGCTATAATAGGTTTTTTCATAGGATACCCGTATGGTGTCAAACGTTACAAGATTTAGTGCACAAATAGAAGACTTTTAAAGTGCATAATTAGCATAAATATAATGTTCAATGAAGCTACTCTCACTAAAAAATTTGAGCAGGCAAACTAAGAGTTATTTGGTGAGACAGGATGCAAAGAGACAATTCATGTTAAGGTAGAGTTAAATCCACCTGAAACTAACCTTTCTTAGGTAAATCAACCTCAACAATTGACTGAATTATAAAACTACATATTAGCTAGGGATAAAATAATGAGAATCATCAGACTATCTAAAAGATATTTATATGTTGATTTGATTGCTTCTGGTTAAACATTTACTAAAAGGGTGGTGTAAGATGAGTCCAAGTCTTATTGAAAAGCAATAAAAAGTCATAAAAGTCATCTATGATTAAAGGCAACACGAGAGAAAATATGATCTTTTTTGAAAAAACAAATATGGAATCTTATTCCAAAACTAAAAATAAGAAATTGGTTAGCTATAAGTGAATTTTTAAAAAGGAAGGAAGAATAAATGATGATTCACTTATATGCAAAGTAAAACTAATGGCCGGAGGATTCATACAAAGAGAAAGTGTTGATTATGAGTAAATTTATTTACTTCTTGTCAAACACAGCTCACCAAGCCTTTTGTTGGCTTCGGTTTATGTACAAAACATATAACTTAACCAAATAGATGTTAAAAATATTTTCTTGCATTGTAAGCCTTGAAGAATAAATTTCAATAAGTTAACTTGAAGGCTTCAAGGCAATAGGCAAAAAAGAACATATATGCATGTTAAAGAGATCATTACATGGTTTGAAACAATCTGCCATCAATAGTATAGAAGGTTTGATGATTTCATAACTAATTATAATTATGAAAGGAGCAAGTTTGATAGTTATGTATATTGTCAAATGTTAGATCATGGTAAAACTATTTATTTACTCTTATATGTTGATGACATATTGGTTGCAAGCAAAGACAGATGTAAGGTGGGTAAATTGAAGAGAAATCTTAGTGGAGATTTTAAAAATACAGATTTGAAAATTACTAGAAAGATTCTATGTATAAAAATTGTGAGAGTTAAAAAGAATAGTATGTTATTCTTAACACATAAAATTTTATGAAAAAGGTACTCAGAAGGTTTGAAACATTTAGATTCCAAGCCTGTTTAGACACATTTAGCTAGCCATTTCAGTCTATGTAGCTCAAATCACCTAAAAGCAAATGAGAAGAAGGCATATATGGATAGGATTCCTTAGGCTCAGGTTATAAGGAATCTTAAGCATATCATGGTTTGTTGTTGTGAACATTAAGCAAATGCAAATTACATTATCAAAAATAAGTAACATAGTAATGAATGAGTATTGTTCCCTCGAGAATTGAGAATTTATGAACTAGTTACCGAATTAAACTATTTCTAAATTTATCTGAATAAGTTGAATAACGAGACAATTTATACTAACAATAATTAAGAACTAAATTTAAATAAAGAAATTATAAAAATAAAACCAATAAAAGTGATAACTTTAAAACATATAATTTTACCTAAACTAATTTAAATTAATTCTACCTATTCTTATTATTTGAAGTTTAAGAATATAATTGATAGTTAAAAATCTTAAAAATATTCATTATTCTTTTTTAAAGTTAAAAGAAAAATATTATTAATTTATTAATTTACTATATCTGAATGTGAATTAAAATAATTAAATATTCATTAAATTTATGAATTCAATACATTGATTATACTAAGCATTCAAGAATAATTTGATCTTACATGGAGTTAGTGACATTCATAACAAGATCACAAGTATTAATATTTTTTTTAAGGTATTAATATATAATCAAAATATCTAACTAGTGACTAATTAATTAAAAGCAAATTCTGAATATTTTCTTCTTGACTTTGTTGACATATTGATGTTGTTTTTGGTTCTTTGAGCGGCTATAAGGAATTCGTTAGTTGCTGCTAATTGCATGTCCATGTCCGCCTCCTTTTAATTAAAACCCAAAACATTCATCTAAATGACTTTCTTTATTGCATGTCCAAGTCCACCTTGTTTTAATTAAAGCTCAAAATGTTTATCTACGTGACTCTCTTTCAAGCCCAATTGAACCATTTTTGTTTTTATTTTATGAATGCCCAAAATTTGTTTGGTCTTTATTTTAGATTTTGTGAGAAAATAAATCAGTGTTGTAATGAATAAGTAACTAACCCAGTTTTAATTTTAACTGTTTTATTTAAGCTGAATATGCAGATAAATTGGTTTTAATTTTACTGTTTTCTTTAACCTTTGGGCAATAAATTGAATTTTGATTATATTTTGAAATTATGTTTTAAGGAAACAAATCATTTTTTTTAACCTGTTTTGTATGAAAATTAATCCTAATACTATATTTTCCCTTATAATCAAACATAGCAGTCAAACTAAAACGAAAAAGAGAAAAGAAGAACACAACTTTCTTGTCCTTCCTTTTGATTTAACTCTTTCAATTGTTCATATGGGTATTGAATTATTTGATTCATTTGATTAAAAAATCTATTTTTTTTTTTCTTCACTTGCCCATAAAAGGACCAAGCAACCATAGGTATTTGATTAGTTTTGCTCATTTGATTTTTTTTTTTTTTTAAATTTTTTGTATAGAGAGTACGTGCCCGCTATCATTTTGCGATATTATATCAATTTGGATTGTAGACTTGTTTCATAGTTTTCAACTAACCCGCAATGCTCTTATATATATAATTTTTTGTAATTTTTCATGAAATTCATGTTTGGGCATGTGATAAGACCCAATCAAAGCCAAAGATAAATGAAAATACTCTCTTGCGAGAAAGAGAAAACTCAATGACTTTTTATTAATGATAAATCTCCCTTACAATATGAATTGAACTTCTTAAATAACCTAAGTGATAACCATTTTTCTTACAAACCAGCAATAGACTCCAACATGACCTCCAACATTGATGACCCTACGTAAACATTACGTAAACTAAACCCACGAAAAACTAAACTAGTGACTTTTGCCTTATTATTCGCCTGCACAAGTAAACTTAATTCTTGGAGGTTTGACCAAGTCCTCCAGATTCCTTTTCTCGCATGCCATACAATTTCCATGAACATCATCACCACACGTAAGGAATCTTGGCCACTTGAACTCTTTGCAAACGTTGGATCCTATCATTATCTCCTCCTTGCAGTGGGTTCTTGTCCTCAAGGATCACTGTTGGAAATTGGCCGCGATTTTCCTCACTTGATTCCCATGTGCATCTTCAACGGACGATTTCTTCCACTTGTTAAACTTTCTTCAATAAACTTCTTGCCTTTCTTGATGCAACGCGTGTCGAGAACAGTCTCAGGCAACAACATAATTTCTCCATCATTTGTGACTGGTGGCAGGTTTGCAGTAGAGAGAATGAAATTGCCCAATTTCTTCTTTAGCAATGAAGCATGGAAAATCGAGAGAATGGCTAACCCGGGTGGCAACTGTAAATTACTCGCAACCTCTCCCACTGCCTTTTCAATTGAAATTGGCCCATAAAATTTACTCGCCAGCTTTTAGTGCGCCCTTTTAAAATCGTTTGTTGACGATAAAGATAAAGTTTCAGATAAACGAGATCACCCACTTGATAACAAACCTGTCGGCGTCGCTTATCTGCGACTTGCTTTATATGATTGCTTGTAGCAGCAAAATTTTGTTTTAATTATTTCAAAAGCTCATCATGATCAATCAAGTCGCGATCCACCTCATTGATAGAAAATTGCCCAACATGATATCGCCAAAGAAACAGGGGGAAACGACTGTACAAAGCTTGAGAAAGAGTCATTTCAGCTGATGCACGATAAATTGTATTGTATCAAAATTCTGCCGAAGGAAGGAAAGCACTCCATTGATGAGGTTGCTGGTTTACAAAAAATGGAGATATTGTTTAACATAGCGATGGACCACTTCAGTTAGGCTATCGGTCTAAGAATGGTAAGCCGTACTCATTTTAATTGTGTTCCCCCTAGTAATAAGAATTGCTACCAGAATTTGTTGAGAAAAACCGGATCATTAACAAAACATTCAGCTATAGTTTTGTTGTAATTGGATGGGCAAAGTTAGGAAGTGTGAATACTTGCTAAGGCAGTCAACGACCACCAAAATAGTGTCCTTACCATTGGAAATTGACAACCCTTTAATAAAATCAAGGGTAATGTCATCTGGATTAAAAGTGGTTGAAGGAGTCTTGCGAAAGATCAAATTTTCGCCTCAATTTTTTGACATACATCACATGTAGCAGCATATTCTTTGACTGATTTCTGTTTGGAGGGCCAGTTGAATTATTGAGCTAGGCATTTGAGGGTTTGTAAAACTCAAGAATGGCCGCTTGTTGGAGTCTCATGAAACTCATGGAGAAGTTGACCAACGATTGAAGATTTGGGAGGCATCACTACCCGATTTTTATAGCATACCAAACCATCGCTTAAGTTGTTCGGAACACCTGGTAAATCTTGGGCTAACTTGGGGACACATTCCATGTATGGATGCCCCTGTGCCATTGCCTTAATTTCTTCCCATTATGAGTAAGAAAGGTTGTTTTATGTATGTTTAGGGGATGGATTCTCACTTGATGGTACCCTGCTCTCGAGTCTAACTTACTAAAATAAGAGACCCCATGGAGTTCATCTAACATATCTTCTATAATAGGATGGAAAAACGGTCTTAATAGTGACAGCATTTTCGGTAATCAGTGCTAAAACGTCGTGTGCCATCTTTCCTTTTAACTAGTTGGACAAGGGAAGAAAATGGGCTATTACTAGGTCTAATGAACACCAAATTTAACATGTCATTGACTTGCTTCTAATTTCAGTCTTTTGAAAATGTGCATATCATTAGTTTCGAATATTCATTTCCTCAGTCCCTTCTTTCAGGGAATATGGTGATCCACTTCATTTTGAGGGGAAAATTGTGTTGGTTCTCGAAAGATATCTACATACTCTTCAAGGACCTGACTTATATCTAAGTGCATGTTGTCATCTTTAGCTTCTTCAAGGAATTGTGTGCATAAAATAAAGACGGAGTTGCCTTATTTAAACTCTTTATACACCACACATAAGGAGGCCGCTTGAATAATTGCATTATCCATCCCTTGCAAATTACATACTTGACTTTCCCATTGTAACTCCATTGTCATATGTTTCCAATTACATACTACCGAACCACGCATCTCTAACCACTGGACTCCTAACCAAATCAAGTCTGCTGAGTGGTAGAGAATATATAGTAAGAGAGAAAACAATACCTTGGATAGTAATCTACACTTGTTCAAATTGCCCTTGATAGCTTAATTTATTTTGATCTGCCACCTTGGTTGTAAATACTTTAGTGGGGACCATTGGTAACTAAAGCATGGCGGCCACTCAATCACCAATAAAGTTGAGTGTCGACCGCTATCAATGAGCACCACAAGCTCACGATGTCCCATTATAGCAGTAACTCTCATGGTACGTGGTGTTGACTATCTTGTGTGTGCGTGAAGAGAGATTTCAGGTGTTGGAAGCTCTTCCGTTTTGTTCTCTACCAGGGACTCCTATGAGATTTCTTCGCAAAGAATCTCGTCCACTAAAACTTAACTATCTAATAATAGCAACTTTGCTCACTGACATCTTTGCCTAGCTGTGAAAGTTCATTGCAAGTAAAATAAAAATCTTGTGCTCGTCGTGGATGCATTTCCTCCCAAGACAATCGCTTGACTGGGTCTCCCACCATGCTGCATAACGACAAAGCAAAAGTAAGTTAGCTTGTTTAGGTGGTTTGAACATCTTGATGCCTTCCGCTTTTTCAGACCCTGGACCACCCATGAAAAAACCACTAAAGCCTTTTCAGTCCAACGCTAAACTCTACTGTCTAATTTATAATGCTCTAATAAATATTAAATAAATACCTGAATATTATAAAATATATAAATATTTATTAATTTTTAATGAAGATTAAATAGTAAAAAAAATTAAATAAAATTATATGATATTTTAAATATTTATAGTTCAAGTATAATATTAAAAAAATTTACGGTAATTCTGCAAATTTAGTAACATTTTTCTATAAATATCCTAGAATTTTGTTTATTTTCAGATAAGCTCCTTCATTTTCTCTCTTTAGGAAATCCAGCCACATCTCTGACGAGCCCCTTCCCCTACCTCTGATCATCATGATTTTCAAATCACACAACCTACTCAACATCTCTATTCCATGTCATTGAAATTTTAATTTTTTGATTAGATTTTTGACAAAAGATGCATCAAATAAAGAAACATACACCATTGTTGGACTTAAAATGTCAAAAACTTTAAGACCCATGAGGACCCACTACCTAAATCACCAAATTCTGTGTTGTTGTTGCTATTGACCACCGTTAATCGATGAGTTGACCAATCAATGAATAATTCTTGGCCAACCCTCCTATTCTAGGACTTTTAGACAGCATTTTGAATCCTAAAGATATCCGTTAAACTTATTTCAATGACAAGAATTCAATAGAGAGCTCAAATAGACCAAATGACTCTTCAAAGTAAAACACGCGTAAATTGAGATAATCAAGATAGCAATTCTAATATTTATTTAGTTGTGCATTTTAAAAATTTGCTTGAATATATTTGCATTTATGTGTGCATGTGTGTGTATAGATATCTATGACTATGATCATAATATAAAATAAACTTAAATTATATTAAATTAAATTATTTTAAAATTTACTATTAAGATATTTTATGAATAAACTACTTGGGTGGCACATCTTGCAATTATGGTGTGCCGAACTATTTATTGACATGAAATGATTTGTTTGAAAATTTTTTGTATGGTAAATTTATGAAATGTATTATTTAATAAATAGTATGCAATGAATTTTACAAATTTTATGTTGTTATACTACTTGATTTTTAATTATATTTATGTGAAAATAAATTGAATTAAAAATGAAATTATTATTTGTAAATGCATGAGCAGGCATCTCTTAGGGTGGAATTCCCTAAAGTGATACTAAAGGGGACAACATTAACGTATCCTTACGTGTGAATCCCTAAACTTACATAGGATAAATTGTTGTGTGGCCCAATTGTGGTATTTTATTTTCTGTGTACATTGCTTGGTTATCATGACTATCATTGATTTGTGATCACCAAATTAATTGACATGGTTCAAATTAAATTCATCATACTTATTTTAATTGTATTATATATATATATGTATGTATAAAGTAAGAATTTTATAACATTAAGATTATCTATGATTTTTATTGAAATTGTGCATGCAACCTTTTATAATGACTGCAGAATGTTAATAAAACCTAAGTAATATTTATCCCTATTGAGTATTGTAGTTTTGTTCATCCCTTCCTTTTCTTCTTTTGGAATATTTTTTAGCATGATATGGATATTGTAGTGCAAATAGTACATTTGAGTACTCAAAGACACAGCGAGTGATTTACAGTGACTTGATAGTTAATATGTTTCTACTGACTTGGATTTAAATTATTAGACCTCCAATTATGTGATGATACATAGTTTATATAGTGTAACATTCCAATTTTAAATGGTCAATTAATACTAAAATATTCACAAAACTCATATAACTATAAAAAATTTCATAGAACTTATAAAAGAAAAACTCATAAATAAATCAATTAGTCAAATATTTCTAATTATGAATAATCATAAGTATCTAAAATAAATTCTAAAATTAAATTAATAGAATGAAAGAAAATTCTCAAAAGTTCTAATATCTAAAGAACCAAGTAACAGCAGAACTTCAGCAAAATTCATTCTTTAAGTGCACAATCTTTCAATGGTTTGAAATCATAATAAACTATAGTAAGTTTTAAACTTAATAAATACATTAGTTTTTCATATACATAAAATATATACATACTATATGCAATATATACACGTGATATGGCATGAAATGAAATCATATTCATTTTAAAAATTTCGTAATACTTAAATACTATATAAGATTCTTTAAAAAAATTTTAGGAATATCTCGCTTTAATTACCTCTCAATACAACTTTACATATCACTTATTACTAAATGACTCAATATCATTAGTTAACGATATGCCATATATGGGGTAAGCGTAAGTGAGATATATAATTTTTTTTTTAAAAAAAATAATAAACACTCACACCTGAAGGTAAGAGCTACACCCTCACCCTAATCATCAGTAAGTCCTCCCACATGCGTAAATACTTTTTCACATGAATATAAAGACCACTATACCTAAGAATGCCCTCAAATGTCTCTCCTATATTATGTAAAATAATAAACAATAATAATAATACCAAACCCAAAAGAATAACTACATTAAACAATAAAAGTTTCATATAATTTATAATTGTCTATTAAGAAAATAATAAAATTCAATACCCTAGAACACAACTTAATTTTTATGAGTAATTTTTTAATAAAACCACTTTTACATTACCTTAAACACCATGTATATGTTAATGCTTAAATGCTAATGCACATGACATAAAAGTAATCATAATAATGCAATTATAAATAATTACAATCACAATAATACATATACTTATAAACAGTCACATAAACATATAACAATATCAAAATAATATTTTCATAAAAATTTATAACATAAAAATATTCTTAAAATAAATTCAAACATATACATATGTTTATTGTGATTCTCTTTTAGAAAATCTAGTATACTTATCTCTTAACGATCACAATAAAATTTAATTTAAATGCTTTAATCTATAATAAGAAAAACAAATAGCATTCATAAAACTCCTACACACTTTCAAAAAACACATATAATCTCATTAGACTTCAAATTCCTTATAAAACAAGTCTTTTCATTGTTTAAACTTATTTACTTATCCTAACAGTATTATGTCATATACTGAGTAACTTACAATTATTGATTTTTAAAAAATACAATACATTCCTAAATGTTATAAAATTTTACAAAGATAATAAAGATATATAGATAGTAAGTTATTAAATTGTTTTAGTCTAAATTCATATTTTCACTATTTGATATAAATTTTATTTTCAAAACATCATATTCTACCAAACAAAAATTAACAGTAAGCTATTTTTATTCAAAATTTTATAATAAATCATAGACATAAAATTTTATTTTGAAATTTTAGTATGATAAATTAGATATAATTAAAAATTAGTATATAAAATTTTATAAATTTTTAAAATATTTTGGTTAATTAAAATAATTTTGTCATTTAATTATTTTACAAAAATAAATAATTTTCTGCATCCTAGAGTCAAATTTAGAAAATCATTAAAAATTAAAAATATAATATTTTTTTATCAAACAAAATTCATAATAACTTTAAAAATATCTAGTTTATTACTTAAAATAGTTTTAGCAAATTCAAAGTAAATGATTTTATAAAATTCATGAATTTAGTTACTGTCATAATATTATTTCTACATAAATTTTATTTTTCTCCAACTACCTCTCCGCAAATAAAATTTTCTTAATTTCTTAATCATGAAAATTTAATTCTAACACCACAATTTAATTATAAGTTTTAGTCATCATATTTTATAAAACTTAATAAATAAAATTATTTATTACTTAAAACAAATCATTAATCTAAAAATTAGTATAAAATAAAAAATTACTATTTTTTTTTGTCTTTTTTTTTATTTTTTATCTTTTACTCTCATCCGTTTTTTTCTCTCAAATATGTCAAAACCCTAAATATAATAACCCTTCTATTTATACTAGTATAAAATATTAATTCAGTCCATAATTTAACTCTTTTTATTTATTTGACCCCAAATTTATAATTTATTTTTAAAATATCTAATTATTTTCTATATAATACATATATCTCCAAAAATATAACTTATTATCTATGTATAAATATACAACGTATAATTAAAAAAAAAATAGAGTGTTAGATATAGATCACTTAGATTTAAATTATTTATTTTAAAATACAAGAGGTGTTCATATATTTTTGTAATATTTTATTATTATTATTATTATTATTATTATTATTATTATTATTATTATTATTATTATTATTATTATTATTATTATTATTATTATTATGTATTTTAAAGACTCAATGGCACCTTTGACCTATTAATTTATATTAAAATTATCAAACTCTCAACTATGTAATGATGCATGATTTATTTAGACTATTTAAATTTAAATTATTTATTTTAGAATATAGGAGGCATTTATATATTTTTATAAAATTTCATTAAATCTATTATTATTATTATATTTTAAAAATTTGTGGACACCTTTTACCTCTTGATTAATAGTATATATTTTAGTTAATAGTTTGACCTTTTAATTCCAAAGTCACTAACCCTATGTTTGAGCCATGCTATAACCTTTCAAACTCTTTTTGATATTTCATAGCGCCTCTAATATTCTGAATTTTGATAAAACTTCCTCAAAATATTTGCAATATATGGGTCCAAACCAAGCCCATAATTTTTCCGGAAAAAAATCCCATGTAATCGCATGACCCTCCTCGCTGTAAGACCTACTGAGCCACTGCCAGCATTGATTAGCTTCGTCTTCCAAGTGAAATGAGGCTATTGCCACCTTCTGATTGTCAGTAGTACCCTAAAAGTTAAAAAATTGTACCGCCTAATCAAACAATTCAGTGGGATCCTTCCCGTTGTATCATGGAAATTCCAACTTGGCGATTCTAGAAATGAAGGGTTGTCTGCCTTCGTCGACCACTTCCTCACCGTAAACTCGGGATTGGTTGTCTCTATCGAACTGATGGAGTGAAGCTCTACTGGAAAGAACTGCATCGGACAGACCTCTAAGAGACTCCTCTAAGCATTATAGGTGGTCAATAACTCCCACCTCCATGAGTTGCAACCCATCCTACACCGCACCAAGGCCAACTTCCAATAACTAAATACGTTCTTTGTTAGACGCCATAAAACCCTGCTCTGATACCAGTGATAGGACCCAATCAAAGACAAAGATAAATGAAAATACTCTCTTCGGGTGAGAGAAAACCTCAATGTTTTTTAATTAAAAAATATTTTTCCCTACAACAAGAATTGAATTTCTTAAACAACCAAAGTGATAACCCTTTTCCCTATAAACTAGTAACATACTCCAACATAACCTCCAATATTGAGAGCCCCACGAAAACATAATGTAAACTAAACCCACCAAAAACTAAACTAATGACTTTTACCTTATCATTCATTGCACATGTAAACTTAATTCATAGAGGTTTAACTAAGTCCTCTTGATCCCTTTTCTCTTGTGCCATAGAACTTCCATGCACACCATCACCCCACATAAGAAATCTTGGCCACTCGAACTCTTTGCAAATGCTGGATCCTATTAGCATGCGTTAATTAAGTTATTATTATTTTTATGTATGTAAACTTTATTTTGTTGGTCATTTACTTGCTGAAGTTCTTTAATGTTGTCTTTCAATCTTTAACAAACATTTTGAATGCAAGAAGTACACTTGATGTATACAAGAGATATTGTTGTAGATATTGTTGTAAAAGGTGAGAATTTTACTGTGGTTTTTTTTTTTAACTTAGTTATATCCGGTTCTACATTTGTTTCTCTTTTTATTTTTTTAATTTTCATTTTACCTTTTATGATTGTTTTATCATTTTTAGTGTCTAATAGTTTCGAAGAAGGAATAACATCCAAGAGGAAATTGATGATATTAGATGTGAACAAGAGAATCTTTACTTTGCATTTGATAAATGAGTTTTAAGGATAGTTACAAAACTGCATCTGGTTACTTTTCCATTTTGGAAATGTATATCTAGATATAAAATTGTTTTAGTGTGCATGAGACAATTTGTTAACATATTGAAATTATATATATTTGTTGAATTAACAAATACTATCATTATCTTATAATGTGAATTGACAATTTATATTTAAATTAATTCTTGTCAAAAAAAAAAATGAAAATTTTGAAATAAGATGAACTTGGTTTTAAAATTTTTATCAAACATATCAGTTTGTAGTTTTTTTTTTATTAATAGCAATGACATCACTTTTCTTTTTACATAATTATATATTTTTTTATGACACTATTAACATCAGTTTTATTAAAACAATTGTGCTCCTTATATTTTCTATATCATTTTAAACCAATGTCAAAGTGAAATAGATTTAATTTAAACTATATTCTAAGTAAAAAATTTAAAGCGATGGTATGTTATTTTCTAATTTTTATTCATATGTAGATGTATGTTTAATGGTGTAGAATTTTTGTGTTTTAAAATTAAAAGTAAAGTTTTTAATTATTTTCCATTTAAACCATATTTGGACTAAATCATATGTTTGTCTAATTGATAACTATCAAAACAATTTAGCTTCTAGCATGAAATAAGTCAAATTGAAATTAAATACATTTTGAATTTTATGGAAATTAGTTGTTAAAATCAATATGTGTTATATACTAAAAGTGTTGTTTTAAAATGGAACATCTAGTGTTATTATTTATCTTTGATGTTATTTATATAGATAGTTTTTATTATTATTCTATGTCCCTAGAATATGGAATTGGGAGAATCCTTTTGTTTAAACACCAATGACTTTGGATTCAATTTTCATCCCACAGAGAAAGCCCAAAAATAATGAAATCATAGGCAATGGTCCTTAGAAATAATGCTCCAAAAGTATATTGACTACACTCCATAATTGATTTGAATCTTGATGATGAATTCACATAGTTGACAATGATATGCAAGCTAGTGTAACTCATCTAATCTTATTTGTGAGTTTTTGAGCTTTTATGCTTTAATTATGAGTGTTATATAAGTACTTTATATCATTTTTTGTCGTCTTTTCATTCTAGTTTGGTTAATTAACTTGATAACTTATACTTTGAGTGATGTAATTTGATTATATGATGGAAGAGAAGTGATTTTAGGTTTTATTTGAATCGTTCAACCTTTCTAGCATACTTTACACATGTTTTCACTAGTTAACTACTTTAAGCTTTAATGAAAATTTTTTCTTTCTGTGTTTTTTATCCTTATTAGAATTTTTGAGCTATTAATGAGTTGTATTGAAATAAATTTTATAATAAGTTTAGGAATTTGGTTTGCTGGATTTTTGCATAAGTTTATAATGCTTTGTGAATGTAATGCACCAAAATATATATATATATATATATAAAAGAAAGAGAAAAAAAGAAGCTCAAGCTAAATATGAAGTTGAAAAAAAAAAAAAGAATAAGAAAGGAATATAAATAAATGGTTGTGAGATATGTAAGCGAGCAAAGGTTAGAGTTTGATGATAGGTGCATATGTTATTAAGGTATTATCATTTAATTTTATCATTTGCCTATTATTTTTTGTGGACACTTTTTCTCATTGGCTCTATTTTAATCTAAAAAGAAAGTCCAAAGTTGATCTTGTATGTTTTCTAATTAGTTTGCATTTATTATGATAATCAAGATATTAATATTCTTTCATGGGATTACCTTCATTACATTAGAAATAACTATCCCATGTTTTGTATGTAAGCTTTATTTTTCATTAAAAATTTAATATTAATATTTGTTTTATTAGAATATGCTCTAAAAACTATTCATGTTATCTGTTTCAGAAATATACTTTACCTTATATAAATATTATTTATTAATAAAAGAAAAAAAAATTTATTCACAAATATAAACTATTTTCTTTATTTAGTTATGTATCTAAATAAAATATATTTATAAATTATCTTAATAATTCATTTAACTATTAAATAAAATTATTAAAATTATTTGCCATAGAAGTGATATCGAATAGGCAATGATATTGCATAGTAGATATTCTAAATATTTTCGGTGAATATCATGAGATGATATTAATATGAATAACATGACAATTATATTATTAGGAGATTTGTATAAATTAAATAGTTAGAGAGCTTTTTTTTTAATATAATCACATAACGATAAACACATGCCATTACATGTGGTCATTAATTTACTATATAATTGTACTAATATGCAATATTCTCCTTTAACCTGAGACATCATAATCAAATATAGTATATATGCACGTGATTCATATGGTATATAAGTATAAGACTAATAATATCTTGTATGATAAAACTAGTTTGATCACGTGTTGTTTACATTTGGAAATGAATAATAGTCAAAAAGAGATCCGTTCGCTCGATATATAGGATCAAAATTTCACTAACTCAATATAAATTCAAGTTTCTTAATAAATATTGATAAACGGTTGAAATAATAAATCTCTAGTTAGTGTAATCAAAAGTCACATAAAGGAGTTTATGATAATGAGTTCAGTTTATATTGATCAATGGTTTGTATTTATATTGGTATAAAATTTTAACATACCATGAACTTTTACTTAATTAAGATTGGATAATAGAAGAATTTTACCCGCACAGTATGTATAAATAAAATGAGATTCAATAAAGTATGATTTCATTATAATTTAAGGTTTATAGCATATTGTTTAATGTTAACTATAGTCATTGATTATCAAATAGTTCAAAACCCGAAAAGTTCGAAATAAGTTCGCAGTTATTCTACAATAAACCAATATGGTCACACTAGTAACCAAAAGTATAGAGAAATATTTAGAAGAAAAAATATTATTGATAAGAAAGTTGGCACTTTTAAGATAATATTTAGGCCGAAATTATATATATTTATTAATTCTTTAAAGTATTTGAAGAATTTTCTTAACTTTGTATTATATTATAATTTAATGTAAATTACATGGTTATATTAATAATATAAATTATTGAAAGACCTTAATGCAAATGTGTAATTATTGAATAATTACACTTAAACCTACAAAATTATATTTAATTATATTTACTTAATGATTAAGTAAATATCTTGTATTTAAGTACAAGGATTAAAATAAATAAAACAATAATTATTGAATTATTACCATTTTGTCCATAACACATATTTATCTTTATTAAAAGCAAGAGCAAATAAGTAAAGTCATGGATAAGTTTAAGTATATAAAGACTTATTTTACTAAATTTTGTCAAGTTTTGCAAAAGAAAAGCTAGTCTCCCTTTGGTAAAATTCAACCAAAGCTCTCCCTTGCCATTTTTAGTGGTGTAGATTGTAAAATCTTCACAAAATTAAAAGTATTTCTTCATCATCCAAATATATGTACTTGATATAAACTCATTTTATGGTGAAATTTATGCATATATGTGATATATATTTAGTTGGCATTCCAAGTGTTTGTAAAATTGTTTGAATGAACCAAACTTAATGTTTAATGCATGTTATCATATGTAAAAATCCTTCATGCCTCTTGTAGTTTTAAGTGCTAACCTAAATTAAAAATGCTTTTCTTTGAAAATGATCATGTTTTTAAGGCTTGGAGTTGAAACTTCTTGTTAATGTATGCCTTAGAAATAACTCATGTTGCCAGTTTTAGAATATTTTATCTTGTATTAATATTTTATCAATAACAAAAGAAAAAGTTCTTTAATTAATATGCATAAATTACTTCCTTTATTTTATCATATATTTAAATGAAGTATGCATACAAGTTGTCCAAATGATTCATTAAATAAGTAAATGAACTCATCGAATGATTTTCTATAAAGGCAATATTAATTGGGCAATAATATTATAAAGTAGGCATAATAAATATATCAAGAGTTGATATGAATATAGATGACAATGATAGTCATGTCAATAGGGCATTAATATGGATTAACGGTTAGTAAATTATTTTTTGAATAAGACTAAATAATGACAAATCACATGATATTGTATATTATCAATGACTTATCATTTGGTTGTACTAGAATACAATTAGTCCTTTGACATAACATATTATAATTTGATTTAATATGAATATATATAGTTCATATGTATTGGTATATAGCCTAAATTCAATAATATTTTGAATATTTGGCACATTTGTATCATAACATTTTGATTTATATATTTCATTTAATTATTTTATTACTATATATCTATGTATTTAATAAATGTAATTATACTCTTAAAATAACAAATTCAATTAGTTAGATACTATTCTTAAATATTCCTAATTAAGTATTATTGTGAATAAGTCAACAATAATGCATGTAGACTAACATGTATAGTAACTGATAATAATATATGTGTATTATGATATGAGATATCAAGTCAACAAATAGGTATAAATTAGTGAACTAATATACTAAATTGACCCATCATAAGAATGTTATATGAATCATTATATGAATGTCATAAGCAATTCTCATAGTGATAATAGTGTATGTGATATTTAAATTTAAAATCAATATGGTTTTTAACATAAAAAATAATATATTTTGATATTTTTAAATGTTATCTGTAATAAGATAGATTATAAAAAAATTAATCAAATATGTCATAACTCGTATAGACAAATATGTATAATCAAGATAAAATTTATCATTCCTATATAATGGGAGTGATATCTTGAACCCTTTGATTGAGTGAGATTTTGAAAAATATATAACCATACTCAAATAAGTTAATATGTGATATTAATTTTATTTGATAAAATAAATTTACTCAGAATATCAAATAAATATAATTGAACCATACAAGAGTGATACATTCTATATATCATGTTCAATTAAGATATCCAAAACAAAGGTTTAAATTATACAGTGACATTGATAACTAATAAAGTGATGTCAAACTACTGATATTTTTATTACTTAGGTAGTTATAATATGTTGCTAGACACTGCTCATTACTTATAATACTAATTAAATTTTAATATTACTACCAACATTACAAGAATTTATTGAATTGCACAAAAATCGAAAATAATATATACATATATATAATTTTAAATGGGTTTAGAATTTTTTGAGTTATTTGAATATTAATTTTGGTTAAACCTATTATATAAAGACTGGGCTAAATTTATTAATGCCTACTTTACTAAATAAATTTGATTTTATAAGAGAGCCCAACTAAATAGTTTAAATTAAAATTGAAGACCTAAAATAATAATATATAAATATGTGATATTTACGTTTTTTAAAGTGTATACTTATAGTTTGTTTTTACATTTTTACTTTTAAAAATAACATAACACACAAAATATTAAATATTCAAATCATAAGAGCCAACACTCCTATTAGATTTTTAATCATGTGGATACCATAAAAATGTAGAGAAATTTGAACTGTGTTTGTAGTTTGACAAAGACTGTCTAATTAGAGGTATGCACGTATTTATGGTATTAAAACACACACACATACACACACACACACACACACACATATATATATATATATATAATAATACTAGAGTTTATCGCATAAATCTTGAAAAGTAAACTATTTTTTTTGTATAATTTCACTACACGTATGTGTATTGGTTTGCTTATAATATGGTATATAAGTACGAGACTAGTCATACCTTGTGTAATAAAGTATGTCTATTCATACATTATTTTCATATTAAGGCAAATGATAGCCAAGGCAAGATTTATTAACTCAAAGTTATTGGACTAAGAGTAACCATTAATTTCATTCGGATTTGAATTTCTAGACGAACGTGGATAAATTTTTGAAACATAAGTCTCTGGCCATAGCATATTTTATGTCATACAAAAGACAATTTATGATGATAAGATCAAGACATATTAATCAAAGATTCAAAAATATATCGACTTTATGGCTTGGACATTTCATGAATCTATGTTTAATTAGATTAGACAATTGAAGGACCTAATCTAAATGGTATGTACAACATAAAATAATTCAATGAAGATTATATATATATATATATATGTATATATATATTGATTTAAGGACTATGGCACATTATTAGATATTTACTTAGTCTTTGAGCTTATGGACAAGTTTTCAAAAGAATCCAAAATTGATTCATGACTAATCCACTATGAACCCATATGGTTATTGTTGGTATATGCCCTAAGTATCAATTATATTTTTTGGATATTTAATATATTTATTTTATGTATCTTGACATTCTTATATTTTTTTTTATTTGATTATTATATATGCTTGTGTTTAATAAATGTAATAATATTTTTAGAATAATAGATTCAATTAATTGTTTTAGTTGAAAATAATGTTGCATTATTTAATTTTCTTTTTATTTGACCTTGATGATCTTTCTTTTATAAACATGCTAAATTTATATATTTTAATATGATTAAGGTATATTATGATCTTTATGTAATGTGCAAATGTTGAAGTATTTATGGGAAGGAGAAAAAAAATGGATAAGGAAGGGAGTGGACAAGCAAGATAGGGGAAGAAGAAGGAAAAGGTAAGTTTATAATGTTCCTATGCTATTGTGATAGAAATACCTTACTCCATTTTTCAAATTTTAAAAATGTTATTTTTTAATTAATAAAATAAATAAATAAAATTTCAACTCATAAAAATAAATAATAAATCTCAATAACATGTCAATTAGTTATGATGTGTACACATGCATGAAAATACACTCTAAATGCAAAAAACTAAACTACTCATAAGATCCAAAGGACAAATTTTACCATACCTTTATAATGTGAAGGGTGATATGAGAGAAGCATTATGGCTATCCCACACTATATGAGCACTTGGAAAGTTCATTGAATAATCTTGTATCTTGATACACTTTTTATTTTTGTCTTTTATTTGATAATTCATTGATTAATTCAACTATCTTTAAGGTAAACTAAGGAAGTATGTATATCTATGTTGCGTCTTTTAATTTCTGTTTTGCTCGAGGACTAGCCAAAGTTAAATTTGGAGGCATTCTGTGTATGCCTTAATCTTGTTAGAAAATTCTTGTATTTTATAGTCTTTTATTTGTTTTTTTTTTTTTTTTGATATGCCTGCGAACAAGCCTTTAATTGTTTCTTTTTCAAAAAGACCTCAGTGATGCATCTTTAATTTTAGTTCTTAATCTTTGCTTAATAAAATCTATAAAACAGTCACCAAAACAATCCTAACTTTCCAAACAACCGTGAAGCATTGTCGTAACGGCAGTTTTTGTAGTCCGACGATTTTTCCTTTCTACCGCGGTTTCACTCAAGCGTACAAGAACAAGAAACTTATTTCAAGACTCCACAATCTTTTGGGTGCTAATAAATGTCGCTAATCAAACTGTATTTTCATGTAAATTTGGTTTTCAACTTGCTTATAATATTTTTGAAAACAAGCAAATAAGTCAATTTTACTTTTTAAAAAAAATATCCAAGTAAACCTAGTACAACTATCAATAAATAAAGCATAATAACAATACTTTCGGTTTTATTTAATCCGTTCAAGTTTCGATAAATAAAATTGTTTTTTTTTTTTTAAAGAAAAACTGAGATTTTTTTTTATAATTTAAAGAAAGGTTACATCTTTTGTCTAATTGACACAAAATCAATTTTTTTTTTTTTTTTTACTATTGAATTACCAAAGCGGATTTCCTTAGTATTTTTTAGAATTTGCAAGATTATAGGACTTAGATGGCCAAAGTGCTTAAGCCACAATTTCGGCTCAGTGTTGCTTCCTCTTATTGCGCTCAAGGATACCTTGTTTTCTTCTTCTAATACATATTGGCTTCCTTGTCTACGACCCTTGGCTAGCACCTTCTAACACAAAACCATCTCAATCAAATTGAAAAGAACATTGTGTATCAAATTAAGTTGATAATTTGACCGCATTTATCTGCGTCATTGGTTTTTAAAAGACGTTGCGCTATACTCTACATGGAATTGATGATCTCTAGAGTTCTCAAAGTTGCTACTAGTTTTTACAGAACTTCTTCATAGTAATCATATTCGTTTTGGAAAAATGCAACACTTTGACTAGGTTTTCAAAATATTTGGCAGAATATAGTACCTAATTTGATTAGGTTTTCAACATATTTGGCAGAAGATAGTACCTAATTTATTGCCTTTCTTATTTTCATATTGTTGGTTTGCCGTTAAGGCTTCGAATTTTAAGGCCTTATGCGTTTTGTTTGGTTTTCTCTTCACTAGTATTTTGTTGAGGATCCATTCTACTCGTTGGTTGTTGCCCATTTCTCTTTGCCCACAAAAGGCTTGATTATGGTTAGAAGCATTTTCTTCTTTTTAAGAAATAATAGCTTGCTAATCATTTTGAAAGGATGCGATAAATTACTTCAAGCTTGGATATGGAGGCTTTGTAAGCATTGTCGTTTCTAACTCAGCGTACATAGGACCGAGAGCACGACCAATTTGAAAAACTTTTCATCATCATATAACGGTTTGCCAATGGCTACCAACTTCTTTAGAATCCCTTGAAATTTTAAGAAGCAGCTCAAATTTTGAAGACCCATTTTCAAAGAATAAAAACTATTAACGCTTGGTCCTCGGTAGTAAGGGGCATTTGTTCTTCAATGGAAATCCATAACTCTATGCAATTTTTTTCCACTGATGATCATATGCTCCTGGCATCTTCATTCATCATTCATTCGAGCAAAGTCATTAGAAATCCATCGTTGTGTGATTATGGCATAAGCTCGTGAATAATGACTTCTTTTTCGTTCTCCATTACTTGCCTCGAAGGAATTTCGACATATTTAATGTGATGTTCTAGTTCGCGACTCCTAAGAAGAGAGAGAAATTGTGATCGCCAAAGAAGATAATTGCTTGATTAAAGTTTAATGGAGATAAGGCTTGAACACTGATCACATGATTGAATTTAAAGATTTGGTTCAATTTGTGTATGTGTGACCAAAGTCTCTGATACTATAAAAAATGCAATGCATGTAATGAAAATAAAGTTTTCATTTTTGATTAATGACACTACAAGAATATATACACAGTAGAGGGAGAGTTATTAAAGGAAGCAAACTATAGAATCAAAGTCCACAAGTAAAGTTATTAAGGGACTGTAGCCCAAAAATAAAGCTACCGAAATGGCTAAAGCCCACAAATAAACATGTACAAACTCATAACAAAGGAATAGCATGTGATTAAATGAGCCAACCCTAGGTATAACACTTGATGTTACAGAGAGCTTTTAAAGGAGGAAAAGTATAGAACGCAAGTCCACAAGTAAAGTTACTAAGAGTCTGTAGTCAAAAATAAAGGAGCCGAAAAGGCTAGAGCCCATAAATAAACATGGACAAACCCAAAACAAAGGAATATCATGTGATTAAATGTGACACTCCTAGGCATAACACTTACTAGTGTAAAAACTCAAATAAAGAGGGAGATATTTTTAATTATGAGAACTAAAAACTCTTAAGACTTCTACTTAAATGTATGAAGACTCATATAAAAAATGAAAAAGAAACATATTTAATTACAAAGACCAAGAATTCCTATAACTTATATTTAAATATGTGAGAACTTGCATAAAAAAAAAAAAAAAAAAAAAAAAAAAGGATCTCTTTAATCACAAGGACTATGAACTCTCAAAGTTTACACTTAAATATAGAACTTGCATAAAAAGTAAAGATCTTTCTAATTACGAAGACTAAAATCTCCTAGGATTTATAATTAAATGTGTGAGATCTCTTTAATTATATGGATTAAGAACTTTCATGGTTTACACTTAAATGTGTAAGAACTCACATAAAAATAAAAATAATAAAAAAAAAACCCTCTTTAATCATAAGAATTATGAACTTCTATATTTTACACTTATATGTGTAAGGACTCGCATAAAAAGAGAAATTGCTTTAATTACGAGGACTAAAGACTCCCACAGTTTACACTTAAATGTATAAGAACTCACAAAAAAGAGAGACCTTATTAATTACGAGGATTAATAATTTTTAGGATTTACACTTAAATAAATAAGAACTCACATACAAAGATAGACCTCTTTAATTATAAGAACTAAGAACTCCTAAAACTTACATTTAAATGTATAAGGACATATATATAAATATATATACATACATATATATATATATATATATAAAGGATCTCTTTAATTACAAAAACTAAAAACTCCCAAGGTTTACACTTAAATGAGCAAAGGGTTACATAAAAAGTGTAATATTCCTAAATTTTAAAGGATCAAATAATACTAAAACATTCATAAAACTCATATGACTATAAAAAATTTTTATATAATTTAAAAAAAACTCGCCAATAAATCAATTAGTCAAATATTTTTAATCATGAATAACTACAAGTTTTTAAAATAAATCCTGAAATTAAATTACGAAACAAAAAAAATTCTCAAAAGTCCTAATGCTTAGGGAATCAAGTAACAGTAGAAGTTCGGCCAAATCCATCCTCTAAGTGTACAATCTTTCAATCATTTAGAATCATAATAAATTATAGTGAATTTTAAACGTAATAAATATATTAATTTTTCATATACATAAAATACATACATACATGTATACAATGCACTTATATATAATACATGCATATAATATGACATAAGATGAAATCATGTTCATTTTAAAAATTTCATAACACTTAAATACTATATAAAATTTTTTTAAAATTTTTTAAAAACATCTTTTCTTAATTACTTCTTAGTAGGATTTCACATATTACTTATCACTAAATGAGCCAATATTACCCACCGATGACATACTGTATGTGAGATAAGCACTAATGAGGCATATAATTTCTTAAAAAAATAATAAATACTCATGTTCGAAAATAATAGTTACACACTTACCTTGATCATCAGTAAGTTCTCCCACATTTGCAAATACTTCTTTACATGAATGTGAAGACCACAATACCTAGGGATACCCCTAAAGTTTCTCTCACATCATACAGAATAATGAACAATAACACTAATATTAAACTCAAAAAAATAGCCATACTAAATAATAAAAACTCCACATAATTTATAATTGCCTACTAAGAAAGTAATAAAATTCGATATTTTAACATACAAAACTTAACTTTCATGAGTATTTTTATTACAAAACACTTTCTCATTACTTTAAACACAAACACATGTTCATACTTAAATGCCAATGCACATGATATAAAAGTAATCATAATAATACGATCATAAACAATTGTAATCATAATAATAGATATACTTATAAACAATCACATAAATATATAACAATATTAAAACAATACTTTCATAAGAATTTATAATAGAAAAATATTTTTGAAAATATAATCAAACTTATACATACATTTATTATAATTCTCTTTTAAAAAATCTAATATACTTACCTCTTAACGATCACAATAAGGATTAACTTAAACACTTTGACCTATAATAGAAAAAAGTAATATTTATAAAACTCCTATACACTACTAAAAAGCACATATAATCTAATTGGACCTTAAACTTTTCATAAAATTAAGTATTTTTATTATATAAATTTAATCACTTATCTTGACAGTATTATGTCATATGCTGAGTAACTCTCAATCATTGACTTTTAGAAAATACAATACATTCTTAAATGTCATAAAATTTTGTAAAGATAATAAAGATATATAAATAATAATTTATTAAAACTTTTAAGTTTAAAATTTTTTTATCAACAAAATTTATAATAACTCTAAAAATATCTAATTTATTCACTTAAAACAGATTTGATAAATTTGAAATATATAATTTTATAAAATTCATAAATTGAATCACTGTCATAATATTATCTCTGCAGAATTTTATTTTTTTTCAACTATCTTCACAAATAAAAATTCTCTAATTTTTTTAATCATGAAAATTTAACCCTAACATCACAATTTGATTATAAATTTCAATCATCATATTTTATGAAATTTAATAATAAAACTGCTTATTACTAATAACAAATCATTAAATCAAAAATTAATATAAAATAAGAAAAAATTTACTATTTCTCCTTATAATTTATTTAACCTCAAACTTATAACTTATTTCTAAAATATTTAATTATTTTTTATATAATACATATCTCCAAAAATAGAACTTATTATCTATATATAAATATATATAATATATATTAAAGAAAAATAAGGTATTACAAAAAGAGAGACCCTTTTAGTCAAGAGAACTAAAATCACTTAAGGTTTATATTTAAATATATAAGGACCCACATTAAAAGGAAGTTCATTTTAAATATGAGAACTAAGTACTCCCATAAACTATACTTAAATATGTGAAAACCCACATAAAAAAAGGAACCAATTTTCTTAGTTGAAAACATATCTACTATAAAGACATTAATTTAACCACAACAATAAGAAAGAAACAATTAAGAGCCCTAACAAAGGTTAGAAATTTTTATATTTACAAAAAAATAGATGACTAAAAATTCTACAATTAATCTTATACTTAAAGGAGTTTGCATGGCATGATAGTAGGAAGCCATAAATACTATATGGCATCAACCACAATACATGTCCAAAAAAGAAATAATCCAACATTAGTCAAATCAAAAGGCTTAGTATAAATGCTCAAAATCTAACTAATAAAGTAAAAAAAAAAAGGAAAAAAATAGACTTTATCTATTTTCAATTTTAAAAGCTTTTCTGTCCAAAAATATAAATTTTAGCTACTGATTTTATCATTAGAGGATTAACACTAGTACATATGTCAACACCTTTGTACTTATTTTTTTATAAGAGAGAAAGATCCTCAATGAATCAAGGTATAACTCGTAGACCAAAAAATCCATGTCATCAGTTGAAGCAAAAAATTTTACCAACAACATGGATCATTATTTAGGAAAATTCCAACTAAGGAAGTATTCTAGCCGTAAGCTAGTTATAGTTTAATAGGCAAATTTAGTTTATGTTTTTGAGCTAATATTATTATCAAATTTAGCTAAAATAGAAGTTTGTATGTGTGAGAAGTAATGTGGTTGGTAATGTTGTTAATTTACTTGTCACTCCATGTATGCCAATTCATGACTTAAAGGTGTTTTAAGGATTTACTTAGATGGAGCCAAATTCAAATGGTACATGACTATTTTCAGGGCATAACCCCAAATGAGATAGGTAGGGTTATGTTTCTACTTTCTACTACATAAATTTTTTAGTGTGACTTTTTTATGTGTTTTTTTATTTCCTTTCTGCTTACATCATGAACTCTTTGAATTTCTTACAGGCTTTAAACTTATTGCGTATTAAATACATAGAAGCATATCTAGAATAACCATTAGTTAAAGTGATGAAATATTTATATCCATCTTTAGTTTTAGTGCTCATGGGCTAACATATTTCAAAATATACTAGTTGCAATTCTTTGTGGTCTTATTTCCTTTAACAATAAAATGTCTTCAAGCAATTTTATTTTTTAAACAAATTTGCAAAATGGAAATGATTCAATAATCATTAAGCTCAGAGGTTTGCTTTTATCCAATTTTTAAATCTTTATTAGTTTTTTTGGCCTAAATATTAAGTGTTGCATTATAGAGAGATAGTCTACTATCTTATGATAGTTAAATTCATTATTTAATTTTGTATTATGCAATGAATTAATTTAAGGACAAAGACAATAAAAATTTTTAACAAATTACCAAAACTTATAATCAATTTATTTCTTTTGATGATCACAATCGAGTTAAAACAACCAATTAACTTAATTAATTTAAACAAATAATTGAAATCAAATTATGCTTAAGTTTAGATAGAAATTGATAAAAGGTGTTTATATGCATGAAATGGAAACCTAGTTTAAGCTATGTTTTGAGATTTTTATGGGGCATTAGCATATTTCTTATTTGATTTTGGTAGTTAATGAAAGACCAAACACTTAAGAAGAGATTAAAGTCAATAAACGTTGAATGGAAAATTTTTTGGTTAAGAAATGAAAAGTTGATGAAGAGTAGTCAAAGAGCCTAAGGCCGCAACTACAATAAACAGAAACTTCACCAAGGAAATTAAGACTTTGTGTCGTGGCACTTGTAGAGAATTTTTTTCATAATTTTCTTTGCTTTTTTATAAATATAAAAGGAAAAAACATTTGTTTAGAGGGAGATAACAAATTTAGGGCAAAAGGAGGATGAAATTGAAGAGAAAGAGGAGAAAAGAATCATAAAGATAAAGAATTCAAACTTTTGATAAATAATTCTATCTAAATTTTATTCTTCCTTAGTTTTCTTTATGTTTAAGATGCTTAATTCATTCGAATAATTTTTAGTTTCTCACATCATGAATTAAATTCATTGTTCTAGGGTTAAGATGTAGCTGAACCATGATAAATGGATGTTTATTTATTTAAGTTGATTGGGATTGTGTTATTTGGTTGAGTATTTGTCGTGTTCTTAATGCTTCTAATTAAATTGGCCAGTGATTAAATAATTTAATTGTATATATATATCCTAAAAAAGGTGTTGCATGTCTATAATTTTGAGATAAATATCATTAAATTTATATGAAATAGTGATATACTTACATACCTTCTGTAATTTGTGTATAAAATTTGTGAGTTTAATGAATCTCTTGTTATACCAATTCATATAAGAATATAGTAAATTAATAATTTAAGGATATTTTCATTGTCACCCTAAAAAAAATTGATGAATATATTCGATTATTCTTTATTATTAACTATTTATTCAATACCAGCTAATGAGAATAATATGTTAGAAATTCAATTTCTCACGCTAAAAATTACAACCATCACATAATTGCACAAAAAAATTTTTAATGGATCTTAATAGATATTATAAAAATATTAAATAAACATAACACAGTGATATAAGAATTATACCCATATAGTTAATTCGAGCAAACAAACCATCTTCAATTGCCTTCAAGCATATTCACACGCTAATTTTTGACGATTTTTCCAATTAAAGTGTTAGGAGGTTTGATATAAATTTATAACATAACTATTACAGGTTTTAACAAGTCTTGAACAATTTTTCTACAACTAAAAAACTATTTCTAACTATAAAGAATTAAGAAAATATTAGAGAAAATATTTTTTCTCTTTTCTTTCTTATTTTCTTTTTTCTTTTTCCTTCCTTTGCTCTTAGAAAATACCAAAGAAAATATTCTTTTCTTCCTCCCTTTATAGTGGCTGAATCTTCCTCTCTCATTCTATTTATTTTTTGTTTCATTTTTCTATTTATACTTGCACATGTATCAATATACATTAATGAAAGTAAGCTTGTCAAAATTTCAATGGTGACTTCCAAAATCCATGAAGTTTAATTCATTTATTAAAGTTATTAATTTTATCAATTTACTTAATAATTAAGTAATGATAAATATTAACAATAAAATCAAAAGGTTATTTTGATACTTGACCACTTTACTTTATGTCACTTTTCAAACAAGTATTCAATTAAGTATTTTAAAATATTTTATTCATAAATATTTGGTGTCTTAATTCACACTTTTCATTTGCATCATAATGGATAAGTATGAGGAAGATTTTGACATTTGAAAACTTTTGACTTTACCATTTGTTAAGAAATGATTTATTTGATTTAAACACTTGGCAATATTTTATGGTGCTGTTTATCAAACAAGTATTAATTTAAGTTATAATAATATTTATTAAATATTAATAAATAAACTAATTTATTTATTGATATACAAATCAAACAATATATTAATTAGTCCCCCATATATCTGTAAATCACATTTACAATGTTAATTAATTACTAGAACATTTTCTAAACTAACAAATGGTAGTGCATTATTGTTGAAAAATCTATTTTCTATATTTGAATAATTTATTCCTTGTACTTAAATAATGAAATTACCTTTCGATTAATTTATCAGTGCAATTTAGTATTCATTAATACTAAATGTAATCAACTAATTTAATGATATTTATTTGTTTATCGCCATCTAACTAGTTGTTTTGTGTAATCCCTTAAATTCACCATAAGTCGAACATGAGCCAATTCTAATACTTTCATATTATTTCAATACAATTTATTGTAACTAAAGATCTCAATGATCATGAGTAACCTCTAATAAAATATCATGACCTCAAAACACAAACAATATATTTTCAGATAAACCGATATGGTCGTACTTGAATGTCGTAAAGTATCCCTGTTTTCAATTTTTGATCGAGTGCAGGTTATAGAATCGTCAAACCTCTAACTCAATCATAAGGTTGAGAACTTAATCATATACAGAATTTGCATATCCATAAAACTCATTTTTGAATATTAAGTACTCTAACCAAAGATTCTATTTCCATGTATGATATTTTTACCTAAAATCTCAAACTCAATTATTTAAGCCAACAAATTTTATTTTTTGTCATCACTTGTCCTTATACAATAAGAGCACATTGCCATCAAATTTTTTTCACCAGGCATGGTTAGCCCAGTGCAATATACACAAGTGAAAGATATGGCCCAGTACAAAGAACAGTCGTGATACCTCAAGTCAAGAGACTAATGGGACACTAGTACGACCATATGACTAATCATTGACTATGAATAATCACCCATGTGTTTTGTTATGTTTGGTCACATTTAGTAACACATTCTTTAATGTATTGTCCACATTTATGCTCTTGTGTCATGAGATTTATCGCGTAACTATTAGCATTATATACTAATCAGTGGTAGCAATTGAACATGCCAGTCCCACAATATCACTATCCTTAATGACATCACCTCAACCGGGAACAAATTTAGATATATTTAATTCAAAAACTATGTACTTATATTTATAATTATTTATAGATAGAATCTCGACACATAATATATCACGGGAATTCATTTTGTATGTAATTAAAGAACAACAACTAAATAATTGTAAAATAAAATAATTACTATTTTATTAATTGTAAACATTTTAACAACTAATTACAAATATTTGTGTGTGTGTGTGTGTGTGTGTGTACATACAAAGGAATGATATCTTTAAACTTAATGACATGATTGGTTATAATGCATATCTCCAACAAACTCCCACTTGTATTAAAGCCAATCACTATGGTACTCAATACCCATGTTTTCAAGATGGCGATTCAGTTGTTATTCTATCACAAGCTTAACTAGTGGGTTTGTCACATTATTTATTAACGAAATCTTCTGCACGATCAGCTGTTTATTAACAATAAACTCTATGATCAAATTATGTTTTTGTTGAATGTGTTTAAACTTTTAATGAGATAGAGGTTCCTTAATATGTGCAATAGCTCTATTGTTATCACAGTATAAAGATACTAAATCAAAGATAGAAGGAACCACTCCAAGTTTACTTACAAACTTAGAGATTCAAATAGTCTCTTTTGCAACTTCATAAGTAGCAATATATTTAGCTTTTATAGTGAAGTCAACTATAGTAATTTACTTGAAACTTTTTCAACTAATAGCTTCTTTGTTTGTAACACCCCCTTCCTTTCATTTCTATTCATGTGGCATATAGTGCATTGAAATTATCAAAAAGGTAAAAATCAACGCTTTCTTATAGTGAAGCGAAGTTTTTATTTATCCAAAAAATTTATGGAAAGTAACCATATAAATAGTAACAACTAAAATAGTATTTTTTTTTTCTCTGAAGAATTGTTATGCATTTTAATAAAAATAATATTTCAAAGTACACAGAATAGAAATTACATAACAATAGCTAGACCTTAGCTATATTATGCCTCGTTAGAAAATCTTTGCCTCAACTGCACTTTTCAGAACCGCTATTGCTATATCGTAATTACCTGAAAAATAATAATCCCACAAAAGGGTAAGCACATCACATTACTCAATAAGATAATACAATACTTAAATAAAGGAAGGAGCATATTACCTGAATCTCTACTTATTTTGGCAATTTCATACAATTCTACACACATAGGTAAATATATGTCCATATGTCAATGTACATGTACAGACAACATATGCTCAATGATGTACACAAGATTTCATGTCATACCATCTAGAACTTTAAGCACTATCTCAACTGTGAATTCTATATAAACAGTCTCAAACAATATGCATTTTAAATGAATAGCTTCCTCATCTGTACTTGTTTAATTCCTTTTTCTATTCTTATCACAAATACTCACATGACCATATAAAATCACCACATTGATATACGTATAGATATCAACTAAATGTCTCTACCACATAAAGAAAAACTGATCAAAAATCGGTATAACCACACAATTTCAATTACACACTCGGCCCGAGATAACCAAAATATTCTAAGCACACAATCAATATCTCCATATGGTAGAAATATTTCAAACATTTAAATATATACAAACGAGGGTATTAGTAAAAATGATAACATTTCTTTTGTATGTCATTTCCACTCTCGGAAGGTTAGTGGTAGTAATTTATTAAATTTACAAGTGATCGATTATACTTAGAGACATCATGGATCATGGTTGTTACTCTAGGCCACAGGGCCATTTGGAGGACAGCTATGAATTCCACCTACCCCTCAGGGTACCATAGTCTTAGCATCATATCTCAATTAGAAACTAGCTTACAAGCCCAGCTAAGTGCGATGGAACATACATATCCGATCCACATATCACAATTATCTCAATACTGATTCATTACCAGTCTATTTTATCATATATTAATAATATCTCCTTATTCTTACTATATCAAGACAACTTGACAGTTGTATCATAATCACAAATACATGTCCACTATTCTTTATCCCATATTAAGGATTCTTTCACCTACATAAACCTTGAATATACCACTATAAGGACACTTATCAATCCAATTCTAGTCGTTCGCTAATGTACATTGATAGTAACAAACGCAAATTCATAACATAGTTCCTACACCATCATATTCTTACCGTATTCTCAACCATACGTATAAATGTGTAAACTAATATATCGAATGACCTGTAATACACCAAGTGTACCTTTTCAACAATATCCTTAAGCATCTCACATGATCTTTAATCTATTATGGACTCACACCTGTTCTTTTCATTTCACAAACATACCGGTGGTTTAGACATGATTCTATATACTTGAAGTGAAGCGGTCTAGATATTGCCTAACCCATTATCTTATTTAAATCCTAATTTTCCCTTTTCAAGCTGATGCTAGCTTTTTGTTTCTATAAGTTTAATTTCCCTCTGAAAGAACTGAAACTTGTTAACACGTAATCGGACTTCAACCATTTCCGTAATTCACAATCATAACAAAATCAGGTTGTGACTGCAAATAAGGGTAATCCTAAACTCTCCTCTACATTGAAAAACCAGAATACAAAAGGAAGGTCACAAATGGCTGTATGAGTAGTATTTCTTATAGAAATTCAGTAAGGCTTCGCCTATACATAGAAGCTACTCTACCTACACAAGAAAACCAGGATAGTCCCAACACCAAAAGAAACAAAACGTATTACTACCTCATCGCTATTCACACAAACACAAACAACTCTTAACAGATAGAAGTATTCTACCATACAGTTTGAATCTAGTAGGCACACAAATTCATTTCTTTATAAATCGGTCATAATTAAGCAAATCATAGATCGTGGTCATGATATCCACCGTACACTCCAATATATGTATATAATGGTCATTCACCACTCCAAGTTCCTCAGACCAACAGGATAAATAGTTCTACCATGGGTTACACGTACCCAAGAACGCCATGGAGAACAGCCACTTCCTACCATGGGTTCAACATACCCCTTGGGCACCATGGTTTTTATTATCATTTCACAATTGATGTGGGTTCAACATACCCCGAAGGGCACCACAGTCTTATTATCAATCCGGAGCTGCTATAAGTTCAACATACCCCGAAGGGCACCACAGTCTTATTATAATGATACTGCTTCGTCCTGAGCGGCTTTACTAGTGTAACGAAAAAACTACCGATCCATAATTATCCCAATTATACCAGTTATCCACACAGATTTATTCTTAGTTGACTTAATCATGACAAAAAGACCATTTTGCCTACATTAACCAAAAGGCACGTTAATAATTTCATAATAGGTAATATAATTACCTATGAAATACATTTATTAGCCCTTATATTCTAAAAGACTTTATACGCATGAATTTATCGTAAGGCTAGTAATATTAAGTCATAAAAATATATTCCATTCCGGCATATAAATACACCACAACACAATCAAAATAAGACATAAAAATATATTCTAATCCAAGCACATAGATACACTGTATCGCTATTAATACAAATTCACAGAAATATATTTTAATCAATTATTATATATTGCGTCATTACACGCAATCCCAACATGTTATCACAAGTCAAATTATACTCATTACCTTACTACAACACAATAATTATAACACACTAACATATACACACATGTCCATCCGGACAGTATTGCAAAACATCACGTGCAACATCTGCTCAATCATTCAATCACACGGGCATAATTACATATGTATATACAAGCGTACCTACCATATATATATATATATATATATATACACAATTATGGGATATACAATGCTGCATAGATATTTTAGAATATCTAATGTAGCACTGCAGGTCGACGGTGATGGTATTACGCTTATAACTATATATATATACATATATATATATTTTAAAACACGAATACTAACACTTCTAATTGCATAATCATGCCCATTCCCCGTCAATGGGACTTTTCTACAATTTAAATCATTATTATGATATACATTTATACAATTATAAACATTATGAATATAAAAATCTATTTTTTCACAATTTAAATATCATATTATCTTACCTCCGGATATTCAATGCTTACGTGGATGATGAAAAGCTGTCCCGGAGAGGATATACGCATCCAAAATACTCCTCCGTACGCTACGGGCTTCTTCTAAAAAAATGTGTCAGTTACTGTTCATTGATACTATTCACAAGTACTATTTACCAAAAAAATTTTTGGTTTTTGTTTCACGAACGGAATATACCATCGTGATTCTTGCGAGGTCAGGATACTATCCATGGTATCCATATGCCACAACACACCGATTTAAGCATTTAAAATCACCAAACATCCTAAATTTTCAGATTTCAAAGTACCTACTTTGAACCCTTGAATCATCATCGAAACACCATCCAAATTGAGATCTAAACATACCGCGTCAAAGTACGAGTGTCGGAGAGCACACTGATAGGTTCAGATTCCACCGGAGCTGCACCAATCGCCGAAAATCTTACCGAAAAGACAGCTTGCCGATCATCCATCCCTCGCCGGAATCCGGTGGCCAAATGCTGAAACTGGGCACACCACCGTGAAGAGGGCGGCGAGATAGTGCCAGACGCGCCGGAGGTGTCAGTCAACTCGCCGTGCACCGCCGTAAATCGGCGGTCAAAGTTCATGCCGGCGAGACTTCAGGCAGCGCGTGAAGGTGCGTGGCGACGACGATGGGGGCGGGGTTTGTGGCGTTGCACTTGCAACGGCCCGGCGGTCCTCCACTCGCCGACGGTGAGGTGATCGGAGTTTCGGTGACGAAAGTCACTGTTCACAAGGGAGAGAGACGTGGAGAGGAGAGAGAGAAGAGAGAGAAAAGGGAGGGAAAAGTGAAGTTGGGTTTTCGGGTTTCCCGACCCTGTCCCGCTTATATATTCGTGCACGTATGATGAGAAATTACAGCTTTTCAATTTCGTCATCAAATTTCTGATGCCGGTAATAAAATACTATATTTTTCGCTCATACAATACACTGTGCCGAATACCGACCAACTCTCTCTCTTATCAAAACTCTTAAAAATATTGAAATACAACTCCATGATATGATTCTAAGAGTATATGATTTTAAAAATGTTACATTATTACAAATGAAAACAAATGCAAAGATGGACTTTTTATCATTTACATTTAATATAAAGTCAAAATCAATAAACTTTCTATCATCTGTGACTAATTGAAAGTCAAAATCAGTATAACCCTCAAGTTTTAATTTACCACTTTCATAGGTGAATGGTAAATTTTTATTTCTTTTTAAATATTTAACAATTTTTTTTACCACCGTCTAATGCTATTCTTCAGAATTTGCTTGATATCTACCTATAACACTTACAACATATATTATATTAGGTCAAGTACATAGCATGGCATACTTAAGACTATCTATTGTTGAAGCATTAAAAATTCTCTTTATACATTTTTGTTTAACTTCAGTTTTGTGGGAATCCCATATCCATTTCAACAATAAATAATGATTTCTAAATAGGTATACGAAAAAAAAATACACTAATTTTTTTTTTATTATAATCAAAGTAAACATTTATCATAATTCAACATATATACTTATTTACAATATATACAATGTATTAAAAATATGATTTATAACAAAAGTATAATTATTTCAATCACAAAAATTTTGTATGCCCAACTTTCTTGATAGGTCACTGACCCGAGAAATTGACCTACTAGCTATGCTTGAAAATTATTTTAACTACAAAATGAGTAATTTAGAATTACTCAGTAAGAAATATAAAACCCAATAAAATAATTTAACAAATCACAATATTTTAACTATACAAATCATAATTGATTATGACAACAATATATCATATATCTAACGTGTGGGATTCCCATACCCATTTTAAAAAAAATAAGTAATAACTTTTAAACAAATATATAAAAAAAAAAAACACTAATTTTTTTTTTTCAAAACAAACATTCATCATATATATACTTATTTATAACATATACAATATATCAAAGATACGATTTATTACAAAAGTACAATTATTACAGCGTCAAAAGCTGGTATGCTCAATTCTCTTGACAGGTCACTGTTCTGAGGGTTTGCCCGATTCCACTGCCCTACTAACTATACCTGAAAATTATTTCAACCATGGAGTGAGCAATTTAAAATTACTCAGTAAGAACTATAAAACCCAACAAAATAATTTAACAAACTATAATATTCCAACTATACAAATAATAACTAATCAGGACAACAATGTATTATATATATCCAACATTACACAACAACCAGTTAGGACTAACCATCCTAACTACGCAATTAACAATTCAATGAGGATATTACGAATAATCATAGTATAGTACCACTTTCCTTTGTACATTTTCTACCCATCTATTCTAATTCTACTATCCTGTTCTCTTGTCATTTGATCAGTCAATCTTAGGCAAACTATGGATCATGACCACGTTATTTATCTTACACACTAATACATGGATAAGTTTGGCACAATTATAATGTTACCATGGGTTCATCATGCCCTTAAGAGCGCCATGGCATACTGCCGCTTCCTACTATAGGTTCAACGTGCTCAAAGGCGCCATGGAAGACTGCCGTAGTTTCTCACGTACAATTCCGGACACCATAAGGACAACTGTAGGTTCCATGTATCCCAAAGAGCACCACAGTAAATAATAAATCATTATTCTATTTTGTCCTAAGCGGCTCTACCGGTGTACAAGAAAATTCTGAAATCATACCTTAAAGATATTGGCCACTCGTACATTTCTCCACAATTCATCATATGCTCATATTACTTATTTACCCTTTACTATTATTCAAGGGATTTTTAGTAAATTATTCAAATTCTAGTAATCACATATACAATATTTTTATAATTTCTTCCTAATATAAAATAATTTATACCTATCGCCGCCTTTCAATACCTACTTATTTATATACCACCAAATCAATTATAAAAATAATATTTCTAATAATAACAGTAACTAATTCATATATATATATATATATATATCCATTTATATATATACTCCTAATCCATTTACGAGACACACACACACACACACACACACACATATATATATATATATACACATACACTCACGCGCACACACACATACATACCTATATTCAGGTATTCCTACATTCAACATACATCGCCGGAAAGTTATTTCAAAATACCTCTTTAAACGATGGATGTTGGCAGAATAAGGCGTGACTATAAAGAATACTTAATCATTAATTTTTCACAATTTTATACACACACACATACATATATATCTACACACATATTTAATCAACCATTTAAAACACTTCCAAATTCCACATTCATACCCATTCTCCGATAATGGGATTTTCTTTTTATATAGATACACACACACACACACACACACACACACACACACATATTTAATCAACCATTTAAAACACTTCCAAATTTCACATTCATACCCACTCTCCGGTAATGGGATTTTCTTTTTATATAGATACACACACACACACACACACACACACACACACACACACACACACACACACACATATTTAATCAACCATTTAAAACACTTCTAAATTAATGTAATTTAACACTAAATAAATAGTACTCAAAATTGACTATTTTGCCCTTTTTTCTATTTCTCTTCCATTTTACACATGCAACTAATTCCTATCAATTTCATTTATTTACAATACAATTATTAATACATAAACACATCAAAAATATCATAATTTAACACTTAATGAACAGTAACCCAAAATAGACTATTTTGCCATTTTTTCTATTTTTCTTCCATTTTACACATCTAAACTAATTCCTACCAATTTTATCTATTCCCAAACATATTTATACACATTTAAACATGTCAAAATATATTAAAATCAAACATTTAAATACTCTATAAATAGTGATCGAATATGTTATATTATGAATAAACTAAATTTTTTCCTTACTTATACAATTCTATTCACTTTAATTTATTTTACAAACACTCAATTTTATAAATTAGGCATCAATTCTACAAAATCCCTAAATTACAAAGTTAGAGTTTAGGGTTTTTACCTCAAATTCAAATATGATGGCTATTGTACCCAATTCAAGCTAAAAAAAAACCTAAAACATCATTTAATCCATAAAATCATTATTTAAATAATTTTTTCCAGCAACTCCAAAAACTAAAACTTAATAAAATTAAAAAATTTTACCGTCAAATTAAAGCTCTCGACGCATAAAACAAGTTTTCCTTCTGCGGTAACGCGATTAACGGGCGGATTTTACTTGATTTCTTTTCAAAAAATTCAAAGCGAAAGAAATGGGTAGCTCACGGGAAGGAGAAGAGAAAAAGTGGGTTTGCTTCAATTTTGAAAAGTCAACCAATTTTATCCACATTCATATTTTTAAAAATTATACTATTATCCAATAATTTTTCAAAACTTTCATTTGACTCCTAAGAAAATTATGAGGCTACCTAGGCTATTTTCATATTCTTTTACTTTAGTCCATCAGATTTTAATGACACGAAATTCAAAAATTTCTTATGAAATGACCATTATACCCCTAGAAAAGAAAATTGGTCATTTTGGTCTTTTTTTTCTCTTTTCTAAGGGTATTCTTGTCTAAATTTGATTTTATTTTTTTCTAAATATTTTTAACAATATTTCTAACATTATTAGAAATTTAGATTTCAATCTGACCTTTGTGATATTAGTAAATTGACCATTTTACCATTTTTAACAAAATTATTATTTTATTTATTTTTTCGAGCAAATTAGCGATTCTTACCATTTTAAAATTATCCAACCTATATTTTTCTTCAGTAATAACTAAAATACAAGTTTTAACTCAATCGTCTCTCATTTGATCTATCAACACTCATCCAAAATGACAGTTTTGCTCTTTACTGTTATTTTGACCCATTTTTTTGTTAAAATTGCTCTACCTAGAGTTTCAAAAATTTTCTTATATATTTCACAGCCTAAAACTCAAAATATACTACAAAAGCAATTATACTAAGGTTTCAGAGGAATATATAGATTTGAGAATGTTACACAACGTTACAATAATAATCAGTTAAAACTAACCAATCCTAACTACGCAATTAACAATTCAATTAGGATATTACGAATAATTATAGTATAGTACCACTTTCCTTTGTATGCTTTCTACTCTATTCATTCCATTTCTACTATCATGTTCTCATTTCATTTGACCAATCATACTTAGGTAAACTATGGATCGTGACCACAGTATTCATCTTACACGTCAATATATGTATAAATTGTGCACACTTATAGTGTTACCATGGGCCCACATGTCCCTAAGGCCGTCATGGTGAATTATCGCTTCCTACTATGGATTCAACGTGCCCAAAGGCGTTATAGAGGATTGCTGTGATTTCTCACATACAATTTCGGATACCACAAGGACAACTATGAGTTCCGCATACCCAAAGAGTACAACAGTAATTAATAAGCAGTTATGTCGATATGTAAGAAAATTTTGTAATCTACCATAAAAATATTGGCCACTTATACATCTCTCCACGATTTATCATATACCAATATTACCCATTTATCATTTACTATTACTCAAGGGTATTTTGATAATTTATTAAAATTTCTAATAATCACATATGCAATATTTTTATAATTTTATCCCAATATAAAATAAATTTATACTTATAACTCCATTTGAACACTTACCAATATATATACTACCGAATCAATTATAAAAATAATGTTCATAATAGTAATAATAACCAATTTATATATATATATATAGACACACACACACACACACACA
>CP135556.1:6364711-6398295 GCA_032402905.1 Khaya senegalensis | reverse complement strand
CAATATTAATGTATCCTATATTAAACATACAACGCTAGAAAGATATTTTAAAATATCTCTTTTAACGATGGATGTTGGTAGAATGAGACGTAAATATAAATAATATTTAATTATTAACTTTACAGAACACATATATATATATATATTGGTGGAATGAGGCGTAAATATAAATAATACTTAATTATTAACTTTACAGAATATATATATATATACACTTATTTTATTACCATTCAAAACACTTCCAAATTCTATACCCATACTCATTCTCTATTAATGAGATTTTTTTTTTTTCATGCAATCAATTTTTAATCATTTACGTGCACACTCAATTAACCAACACACATCCACTTCACTAAAATGATCACCCAACACTAAATAAACAGTACACTAACTAGATAATTTAACCCTTTTTTTTCATTTTTCTTCCATTTTACATATCCATACCAATTTCTACCAATTTTAATATTTCACAATACAATTATTAACACATAAACACATCAAAATAATATAATTTAACATTAAATAAATAGTATCTAAAGTGGACCATTTTATCCCTTTTCTATTTTTCTTCCATTTTACACATCCAAACCAATTCCTACCAATTTTATTTATTCCTAGTACAATTATTAACACATAAATACATTAAAATATCATAATTTAACACCAAATAAACAGTACTTAAAATGAATTATTTTACCCTTTTTCTATTTTTCTTCTATTTTACACATCCAAACCAATTCCTACTAATTTCATTTATTCCCAAACACATTTGTACACATTTAAACATATCAAAAAAAATATTAAAATCAAGTATTTAAGTGCCTCATAAATAGTGACCAAATATGTCCTATTATGCATAAACTAAATTTTATCTCTTTACACAATTCTATTTACTCCAATCTACTTTTCAAATACTCAATTTCATAAATTATGCATTAATTTCATAAAACTCATAAATTATCAAGTTAGAATTTTGTTCTTTACCGTTATTTTGACTCATTTTTTTGCCAAAATGACTCTAACTGAGGTTCCAAAAATTATCTTATATATTTCACAACCCAAAATTCAAGATATACCATAAAATAATTATACTAAGGTATCAAAGAAATACCTAAATTTGAGAATGTTATAAGTCTTAGGATCCATATCTTTTCAAAGATTAAAACAATGATTGTAGGGTAAGAAACCCTTCTTAGAATCATCCACATCAAACTTTTTAAATATTTTTTCTATGTATAAATGTTAGAAATGACCTATTATTTATTTTACTCTATCCCTATAGATACAAATACCCAAATATAAGTTGTTTCTCTTAGATCTTTTATGAAAAACACATTAGATAACCACAATTTAACTTCAATTAAGATACCCACATTATTCCCAATAAGAAATATGTCATCTACATACAATACAAAAAATGTAATGGTATTATTAGTCTCATTTTTGTAGACACAAGATTCACGAATATTCTTCATAAAGCCAAATGATTTAACTGCACCATCGAATCTTATGTTCTAACTTCTGGAAGTTTACTTTAATTCATATACAGATCCATACAGCTTACATACATTATGACTATTTATAGAAACAAACCCCGTAAGTTATTGCATATATATAGTTTACTCAATAAAACCATTGAAAAAAAGTATCTTCACATCCATTTGTCATATCTTATAGTTATAATAAGTTGCAATAGTAAGTAATATACAAATGAACTTTGGCATGGCTACTGGTAAAAAAATTTTCTTATAGTCAATACCTTATTTCTAAGTATAACCCTGTGTCATAAACCTTACTTTATGAGTATAACCCTTCGCCATAAGCCTTGCTATATAAATCTCAACTTTTTCATCTTTGCAAATTTTTCTTTTATAAATTCATTTACAACTAATAGGAATAATTCCTTTCGGTGAATCAACTAGTGACAATACCTGGTTGGCATAAATGGAGTCCATCTTGAATTTCATGGCTTTAAGCCATCTTCCAAAATCAATATCTGATATCGTCTCTTCATAAGTTCTAGGATTGTTTATCTTATCATAAATAATTCAAAATCATTATTAATAGCAAGGAAGAAGTATCTTTGCGGATGATGGATTATCCTAGTGAATTTACGTAAAGGTTGGTCTATAGAAGGTTGAGAATTAAAATGAACAAGTTCACCTATATTAATAGGCTAAGGTTGGCCAACATTAAGCTCTCCAAACTCTTTTGAAAGCTTGATTTTTCTAGTTACACCACTTTCCTCTATGAACTAACTCTCAAAAAATTGTACATATCTACTGATTAAAATTTTTTAATCAATATGAAAAAAGAAACAATATTCTAATCTATTTTTAGAATAACCTATAAATTGACCTTTTTCAGATTTTGTATCCGAATTTTCAGGTTTAACAATTTTAATATAAATCAGACAACCCCAAGGCTTTATATGATTGAAGCTTAGTAGTTTCCCATACAATATCTCATACGGTGCCTGGAAACTGCTTTAGATGGAGTCTTGTTTAAGATATAACTTACAGTATTAAAGGCATATCTCCAAAGATATATAAATAAGTCTATGAAGCTCATCATAGTAAGTTAAGGTGTATAAAGAGGTGTTAGATGAGAGATTATGCCCTTAAACTTAAAAAAATCTAGAAACTTAGTACTCAAGTATTCTCCACCATAATCTGATCATAGAATTTGAATACTCTTTCCTGTTTGGTTCTTTACTTTTACTGTAAATTCCTTGAACTTTTCAAATGAATCTGATTTGTACTTCATAAAGTACACATAACCATACCATGAAAAATCTTTAGTAAAGGTTATGAAGTACGAGAAACCACCTCTGGCCATTTCACTAAATGGACCGCACATATTAGTATGGATTAATTCAAGCACTTTACTAGCTCTATTCCCTTTACTAGCATAGGGTGATTTGGTCATCTTTCCTTAATGACAAGATTCACAAATTGGGTAAAGTTTAAAACCTAATAAACCTATAAGTCTATTATTACCTATTTCATTAATCATTTTCTCTTAAATGTGACCTAATCTATAATGTTATATAAGTCTTGAATTAATATCATTTATAGATCTTTTCCTCTTAATGGTGCTTTTCATGTTAATTTCATTTGTTTCAAGAATATATAATCCATTTACATTTAGACTAGTGCCAACTAATTTATTTCTCAAATAAATACATCATTTACATCCATCAAAAGTAAAAGTATAACCATGTTTACACAATTGATTAATAAAAAAAATATTTCTATTGGCTATATCAAAATACAATACATTGTATAATACGAAAGTATAGCCTGATGGTAAAATAAGTCTGCAAGTACCTAAATATATGGCAAAAATTATTGCTACATTTGTCATCTTTAACATAATTACACCCTTTTTAAGTAACTTGTTACTTTGAAGGTCTTGTAATAACATATAAACATATGAGGTGGCAGCTAAATCTATAATGCAAGTATTTGAATCTGAACTAACACATAATTCAGTTTTAATAAAATGATAAGAAAACGTATCTTGTACTTCCTTTGCTTTCAAGCTCTCCAAATAAAGAGGACATATCCTCTTCCAATGTTTAAGCTTCTTATAGTAATAACACTCATTTTTGGCCTAACAATTCTTACCAGGTTTGGCCTTCCTTTTTTTCTTATAAAATGTCTTACTAGATTACACCGTGGCAAGAATAATCCACTTTCCCTTCTTTGTATGAGTTTTCTTATGATTAAAAACAATCTCTTTCATAAATTTAAAGAGAATGTATTCCAATTTATTCATATTATAATTTGTAACAAATGGATCAAAACTCAAAAAAAAAAAAAAAAAGGACTGAAGGATCAAATATGTCTATAGTTCAAAGTTTAAGGTAAACCCTAAGGCATCAAGTTGCCCAATAAAAATTGTCATCTTTAAAATGTATAACTTTAGAGGTATTCCCTCATTGAGTCGCATTCCAAACAAAGTAGTAGATAACCCACATCATTTAGTCTTGAAACTTTCCCCAAACAACTCAAATAATGAGAGATAAATCTCATTATTATCTTGCATGCCTTCGTGTTAAGCCTATAAGTCATCGCTCATTGAGTCCATCATATATGATTTAGCTTTTACACTATTATCATTCCATCTTTAGAATGTCTCTCTCTCCTATAATGAAATATTCTCAAAAAGGGTCTTAATTGTAAGCCTATCAAGAACATAACCAACCTTTTCAAAATATAGAACCATTCTAAGATTTCTATACCATACCTTAAAGTTAAGTCCAATTAGTTTATGAGTGTCAAGTATTAGGAAGAGGGTTAGAAATTTTTGTATATCACTTGATTGAGTTTCATGTGTTTGTGTGAATCTATAGGAAAAGAAATACATCAGTATGTATCTTTGTATATCAAATCATTTAGTTTTAAACTTTAAACTAAATGATACTCCCACTAGTTAAATTAAATCCTATACTCTCTCAAATAAGATAACTATAATCATATTATAGATTTTTCATAAATGGTCATATTCTTATCAAATTTATAGAACCTCACATAATAGTTATTGATCAAATAAATCCAATAAGTTAGAAACTCATTTCTGTTTGCAACTTCTTGCCATGTATAATCAAACTACTTCTAGATTTACAACACCTAACCTAAAAATTATTGGTGTTCAATCCAATTAGAATAGACCTAATGCCCTTTCATAAACAGGTATGCTATTAAACTCCTTACCTAACAATTATTGGTAACCCAATGCACCTTGTAAAAAAATAGGTCAACTAGATTACAACACCCTGTGAGAACCCTCATCTAATAGTTATTAAGTTACTCATATCAAAAATATCTATAATTTACTGATTGCATTAAAAGGTTTAAGCATAATATTTATTAATAAATAAGGAAGATTTTATAGGTCTCATTTTATTCAATATATCATTATATATTTTATAATTAATGTTCAATAACAAGATTTAATCCTATATCATTTCAAAAATGATTTTAATACTAAATCTTTATTCATTACAAATTAATGGAATTAATATATAATAAATTAACAATTTAATTTATTATTATTATGGCAACAATTACAATCTTTGCACGTTGATATATGCTCATCTTATTACTCTTACTAGAATCCTATTAGTTTTATTTTAACTAAAACTATTAGAATTAATATTCAAATAATTTTAATTTGGAGCAATTATTATGTTTGATTAGAATAATTTTAATTCCAAAATTTTAAATTATGTAATAGAAAAACTAATCAAATTAGTATTAATGAAAATTGTGATAACACATATAGCATTTTTGATGGGTGAAAATTTTTGAACAATTTCAAAAATTAAAAATTGGTCCCCACATGGCAAATGATGAAAAGACCTCTCAATAGACCAAGTTTTCGCAACAACCATATATTTAACTCAATTTAATATATTTCAAAAATACATTAAACTCATAATCAACACATTAATCAACAAGAAATGAATTAAATTCCACACAAAACAATTTTATGTAATTTTAATTTTATTACATAACATAATACAATATTATGCATGATTTAGAATCTATAGCAATTTTGCATATTCTTGGTGTAACCTAAATGTATCATATGTGTCAAAACACATCCATATGCATCATATTAATTGCCCAAACATATCAAATATTAATCAATATTAACATGATATAATAACATGTATTTACACAAAATCATCATAAATCATATTTTTTCATGATTTTTCATTTTATTATCCACGTAATAATCAAATTATTCACAAACAAATCACAATTCTCATATTTGTATGAACATATATACAATATCCAACACATGAATTTTTTCTTTTAAACTTGGCATATATATCATATCCATTCTCTAATACCACTATTAGAAATCTAATTTCTAATGCCAAAAATTACAACCATTAGATAGTTGCACGAAAAAACTTTTGGTGGATCTTAATAGATATTATGCAAATTTTAAATAAATATAACACAAGGATATAAGAATTATATCTATATGGTTGATCTAGGTGAGCGAATCGTCTCCAATTACCTCCAAGCATATCCACACGTTAGTTTTTAATGATTTTTTTTGGTTAAAGTGTTAAAAGGCTTGATGTAAATTTTATAATACAACTATTATAAGCTTTAATAAGTCTTGAACAATTATTTTACAACTAAAAACTTGTTTCTAGTTATCAAGAATTAAGAAAATATTAGAGAAAATAATTTTTCTATTTTCTTTCTTATTTTCTTTTTTCTTTTTCCTTCCTTTACTCCTAGAAAATATTAAAAGAAAATATTCTTTTCTTCCTCCCCTCATAATGGCCAAATCTTCCTCTCTTATTCTATTTATTTTTTGTTTCATTTTTCTATTTATACTTACACATGTATCAATATACATTAATGAAAGTAAGCTTAGCAAAATTTCATTAGTGGATTCTAAAATTCATGAAATTTAATTCATTTATTAAAAATTTTGATTTAATCAATTTTTGTAACAATTAAATAATGATAAATATTAATAATAAAATTAAAAACCTAGGTGTTAAAATCCTTATCATTGATTTTCATCATTATGGATAAATATTAATAAGATTTTTATATAGATAGTTCTCGTGAGAACAATACTTAATTCATCACTATATTACTTGTTGGTGATAACGTACGCTTGCATTTGCATATTTTTCACAACAAGTTTTTGGTGCCATTATCAAGTGTTGTCTTATATATATACATTCTAATATTGAGCAAAGCTACTTTAAAGCTTAATCTAAATTTTTTATTTTTTGTTTTATTTTCTTTTACTTTTATTCTTCTTCCAGGTACCTTTAGCTATTTTATGCGAAGTACTGGAAGTAGTCAACTTTTGCCATTAGATTTTGAATTTGTGAAAACTTATTGACGTAATAGAAAGAAAAAGAAAGAAGCTCAATAGTTAGATGCAATGAATGAAGACCATGGAAAAGTGGATTATAATAGGGCATCTTGTGATTACGCCATGCCAACAGTTACAAGCAATATGTCAAGGATAACTCATCTAGTAGTTCAAGCCAATAACTTTGAGATTAACTTAACTATTATTCAAATGGTCCCTGCAAATTAGTTTGGGGGTTCACCATATGATGATCCTATGCTTCATATTTCGAGTTTTCTGTGGATCTGTGATACATTCAAAAATAATGGAGTTTTAGATGATGTCATTCGACTAAGATTGTTCTCATTTTCTCTTCAAGACAAGGCTAAAAACTAGTTAAACACTTTGCCAACATGAAGTATTACAATATGGGCAAATTTAGCACAGAAATTTTTGGAGTCATTTTATAAAATGTGGGAGAAGGATAAAAAGATATTGAGAAGGTGCTTGTATCATAACCTTCTTAAATGGTTGCAAATTCAAACATTTTACAATGGATTAGGAAGTTCAATTAGAACTTTAATGGATGCCATAACAAGGGGTGCATTGATGAGTAAGACATATGATGATGTGTATTCTTTGCTTAAGGAGATGGTTATTAATACTTATGAAAGGCTGTCTGATCGCTTTGTACAGAAAAGAGCATTGAGATACAAGAGGTTGACCTAATAGCTACATTGTCATCTCAAATGGCTACAATATCAAAACAATTGGGTATTTGATTAGCTGATGCAATTCATACACCTTCTATAACATGTGAGATGTGTGATAGGGGACATGCATCTGGTGAATGCCAAATGGATAGTCAATTTTTCACACTTTAGCTTGAGTAGGCACAATTTCTTTCAAACTTCAATAGACAGAGAAACAATCTATACTCTAACACGAACAATTCAAGGTAAAGGAATCATCTAAATCTTTTATGGGGCAAAAATTAAAATACAATAAGACCATTGAATTTTCAACAATAGTCACAGAATTTTTAGTAACAACAATAAAAAAAGATATTATTAAAAGATATACTGGCTCGCTTAATGCCAAGACTGAAACTACTCTTTAGAATCAAGCAGCTTCTATATAAAAGCTTGAAATTTAAATATGATAGTTGGCAAATGCAGTGATGAATCAACCTCAGGGTACACTTCATTTTAATACTAAGACAAACCTTAAAGAGTAGGTAAACACTATAACCCTTCAAGTGGTAAAGAGTTAGTTTCTCCATAGAAAAATGTTAAATATGTTAAGCGAAGTGACAAGTCCAAGAAAGTTTAAGATTTAGAATAAGCAACTAAACAAAGGGATGAAAAATCAAAATCTAAGTTATTTCTAGAAAATTCGAGACCATATGTTCCACCAATTTCATATCCATAACGGTTTCAAAAGAAAAAGTTAGAAAAGCAGTTTTTCAAATTTTTGGATGTGCTTAAGAAACTATACATCAACATCCCATTTGCTAATGCATTAAAGCAAATTCCCAATTAAGTGAAGTTCATAAAAGAGATATTAGCCAACAAGCAAAAGTTAGAAGAGTATGAGACTGTAACACTCACTAAAAAGTATAATGCCATCCTTTAGAAGAAATTACCACTTAAATTAAGAGATCCAAATAATTTTACTATTGTGTGCATAATTAGTATTCTCATTTTGACTTGGCATTATGTGATCTTAGGGTGAGCATAAATTTGATGCCTTTATCTGTGTTCAGGCACCTAAGCTTGAGGGAAGCAAACTGGCAACAGTTTCATTGTAATTTATAGATAGGTCTATCAAATATCCAAGAAAAATTGTCAAGGATATACTAGTAAAGGTAAACAAGTTCATCTTCCCAACTAACTTTCTTGTACTTGACATAGGAAAATCAAGAAATTTTACTCATTCTTAGGTGGCCATTCTAAGCTACTGAGATGACCATTATTAATGTACAGAAAGGAGAACTTATTTTAAAAATTCAAAAGAAACAAGTCTAATTCAATGTTTATAAGGCAATCAAGCATCCAAGTGCAGTAGCTAGTTGTTTTCAAGTAGATATAGTCATTCATTGCACCATAAATAATTTTAAAAGATCATAGCAGCTTATTAAGAGAGATAAGGTGAAGAAACAATATAATGCTTGGACGTTCAACATAAAGGGGCAACAACTCAAAGCTTTCATTGTTTCAAAGAGGAATATTTCGAAGTCTTTAATCATTATAGAAAACCTAAGGTGATTGGCTTCATCAAATTGTTAGGCTGAAGACAATAAAACAAACACTTTTTGGAAGGCAACCTAAGCATATTTAAATTTTTGTTTTTAATTTGTATTTATTTTATTTTTTTTATTGAAAATTTTTTAGTTTCATTTTTTTCAAGAAACCTTTCTTAATGAGATACATTTTTTTCAAGATCCCAAGCAAATATGAAAGCTATTGCAAAAGTCACAAATGGAGTTAAAGCTCGAAAAAGTTGAAGAATGCAAAAAAAAAAAAAAAAACGGCATATCTCTCACCTTCAAAGCCAATGTTGATATTGATGAAGATGCATAATGCAATGCCATAATTTAAAAAAGTACTCTATTTTTTAAACTTTTATATTTTTATTTCATATTGAAAACAATGAGTGATTTAAGTTTAATGGTAGCGGTCTGTTAGTTTATTTTAAATTGTTTTGTATTTGTTTTAGTTATTCCATTTTGAGAGTTTAAGTCAATATCTATTACTTTGCATGCATTTATTTTTTAGGTATAATGAGTAAACATGGTAAGAACTAATGAAAAGTCAATAATAAAACATGTCGATCAAGCTATTATACGGCTATATTAAAATTAGATGATAATGTGTATGTGGTAATTGATGACTTATGTGAGAATTCTATCTTCACTATGAAGCATTTTTATACACATAGCCATGAATATGTAGATTAATTGTGTGCTTAATAGAAGTTCATATAAATATAGTATCATATGTCAAATCCTTAAAAGATTCTTGAACTTGTTTGATTAATACTTGAGGCAAAATCTTAGACTATAGCATATTAGGAAAATGAATTAGACCATCTTTTAAATCATTTGAACCTTTATGACATGAACCTTGAAGTGAATATCTCTAATTACCCCGTTTAAGCCTAATGGACCCATTTTTTCTTGTTGTAACCATATAATAATTCAAGCCTTTACTTTTACATCTCTTAAAACTTTATCCCCCACTTTAAGGCATGTAACACCCCCTTCGTTTCATTTCTATTCATATGGCATATAGTACATTGAAATTATCGAAAAGGCAAAAATCAACGCTTTCTCATAGTGAAGCGAAGTTTTCATTTGTTTAAAAAAAAAGTTTATAGAAAGTAACCACATAAATAGTAACAACTAAAATAGTATTATCTTTTTTTTTTTCTAAAGAATTGTTATGCATTTTAATGAAATTAATACTTCAGAGTACACAGAAAGGAAATTATATAACAATAGCCTAAACCTTAGATATACTATGCTCCGTCCGAAAATATTTGCCTCAACTGCACTTTCCGAAACCGCTACTGCTATATCGTATTCACCTGAAAATAATAATCCCACAAAGGGGTGAGCACACCACATGACTCAGTACGATAATACAATACTTAAATAAAGGAAAAAGCATGTTACCTGAATCTCTACTTATTTTGGTCATTTCACACAATTCCACACACACAGGTAAATACATGTCCATATATCAATGTACATGCACCGACAAGCATATGCTCAATAATATACACAAGATACCATATCATATCCTCTAGAACTCTAAGCACTATCTCAACTATAAATTCTGTATAACCAATCTCCATCAGAGTAATATTTCTTATAATATACTATACACAGGTAATACAGTCTCAAATAATATATTTTCTAAATGAATCACTTCATCACCTGTGTCCGTTTAAACCCTATTTCCATTCTTATTAACGAACACCTTCATGACCATATAAAATCAATATATAGTTATTCGTATAGATAGCAACTAAATGTCGCGGTCACATAACGAGGAACTGCTTAGAAGCCGGTATAACTACACAATATCAATCACACACTCTGCTCAAGATAACCAAAATATCCTAGGCACACAATCAATACCCACATAGGATATAAATATTTCAAACATCTACATATATATACCAACGAGGGTATTAGTAAAAGCGATAACACTGTTTTTGTATACTATTTCCACTCTCGGAAGGTTGGTGATAGAAATTTTATTGCGTTTACAAGTAATCGATTATACTTAGAAACATCATGGATCATGGTTGTTACTCTAGGCCACTGGGTCATTTGGAGGGCAGCTGTGGATTCCACCTACCCCTCAGGGTACCACAGTCTTAACGTCACACCTCCATTAAAAACTGGCTTACAAGCCCAACTAAGTGAAATGAAACATACATATCCGATCCACATATCACAATTATCACAATACTGGTTCATTACCAGTCTATTTTATCATACATTCATATTATCTCATTATTCTTACTATATCAAGATAACTTATCCGTTGTACTATAATCGCAAATACACGTCCACCATTCTTTATCCCATACTAAGAATTCTTTCTCCTACAAAACCTTGACTATACTACTATAAAGTCACATATCAATCCAATCCTAGTCGTTCGCTAAGGTACACCGACAATAACAAATGTAAACTCATAACATAGTTCCTACACTATCATATTCTCACCGTATTCTCAACCATACGAATAAACGTGTAAACTAATATGTCGAATAACCTATAATACATCCAGTGTGCCTTTTCTACAATATTCTCAAGTTTCTCACATGATCTTTAATCTTATTATGAATTCACATATATTCTTTTCATTTCACAAACATACCGGTGAGCTAAACAAGATTCTATATACTAGAAATGAGATAGCCTATATATTGCCTCACCCATTATCTTATTAAAATACTAATTTTACTTTTTCAAGCTGATGCTAACTCTTTATTTCTGCAAGATTAAATTCTCTCTTAAAGATTTGACACTTGCCAAGGTGTAATTAGACTTCAACCATTTCTGCAATTCACAATCATAACAATAATCCGTTTGTGACTGCAATTAAAGGTAATCCTAGACCCTCCTCTACATATGAAAACCAGAATACAAAGGGAGGTCATGAATAACTATATGAATAGTATTTCTTATAGGAATTCGGCAAGAGTTTGCCTATACATATAAGCTGCCCTACCTGCACAAGAAAACCATGACAGTCCCCATACCAAAAAAAACACAACGTGTTACTGCTTTATTGTAATTCACACTAACACAAGCAACTCTTAGCAGATAGAAGTATTCTACCATACAGTTTGAATCTAATAGGCACACGAATTCATTTCCTTATAAATCGGTCATAATTGAGTAAATTATAGATCGTGGTCATGATATCCACTGTACACTTCAATATATGTATACAATGGTCATTCGCCCACACCGGGTTCCTCAAACCAATAGTATAATTAGTTCTGCCATGGGTTGCACGTACTTAAGAACGCCATGGAAAACAGCCGCTTCCTAACATGGGTTCAACATACCCCTCGGGTACCATGGTTTTTATTATCATTTCTCAATTGCTGTGGGTTCAACATACCTCGAAGGGTACCACAGTCTTATTATCATTCCGGAGCTGCTGTGGGTTCAACATACCCCAAAGGGCACCACAGTCTTATTATCGATCCGGAGCTACTGTGGGTTCAACATACCCCGAAGGGCACCACAGTCTTACTATAATGATACTGCTCCATCCTGAGCGGCTTTACTAAGGTAAAGAAAAAACTACTGATCCATAATTATCCCCATTTACACCAGTTATCAACACAGATTTATTCATAGTCGACTCAGTCATGACAACATGACCATTTTGCCTACATTAATCAAGCAGCACATTAATAATTTCATAATAGGTAATATAATTACCTATGAAACACATTTATTATTCCTTATCTTCTAAAAAGACTTTATATGCATGAATTTATCGTAAGGTTAACAATACCAAATCATAAAAACATCTTCCACTCTGGCATATAAATACACCATAAAACAATCAAGATAAACACAGAAATATATTACAATCCAAACACATGGATATACTATATCACTATTAATACAAATTCACAAATACATATTTTAATCGGTTATCATAGATTGCGTCATTACACGCAATCCCAACATATCATCACAAGTCAAAATATACTTATTACCTTACTACGGCACAATAATTATAACATAATAACGTATACACACATGTTTATACGGATAGTATTTCAAAACATCAAGTGCAACATCTACTCAATCATTCAATAATAAGGGCATAATTACATATGTATATACAAGCGTACCTACCATATAAATATATAAATACAAATATGGGACATACAATACTGTATAAGTATTTTAGAATACCTAATATAGCACTGCAGGTCGACGGTAATGATATTACGCTTATAACTATATATACATATATATATATTTAACACACGGATATTAACACTTCTAATTGCACAATCATGCCCATTCCCCGTCAATGGGACTTTTCTACAATTTAACCCATTATTATGATATACATTCATGCAATTATAAATATTATAAATATTAAAATCTATTTTTCCACAATTTAAATATTATATTATCTTATCTCCGGGCACCTGGTACCTATACGAATGATAAAAAATTGTCTTGGAGAGGGTATATGCGTTCGAAATACTCCTACGTACGCTACGAATTTTTTCTCGAAAAACGTGTAAGTTACTGTTCATAAGTACTATTCATAGACACTATTTAACCCATGAAATTTCGGTTTCCGTTTCATGAACGGAATATACCATCGCGATCCTTGCGATGTCAGGATACTGTTCATGGTGTCCATATGCCACAAAACATAAATTGAAGCATTCAAAATCACTAAAAATCCTAAAATTTCATATTTCAAGGTACCTACTTTGAACCCTCAAATCATCATCGAAACTCATTCCAAATTGAGATCTAAACATACCACGTCGAAGTATGAGTATCGGAGAGCACACTGATCGGTTCAGATTCCACCGGAGCTACACCAATTGCCGGAAATCTTGCCGGACTTTTCGATCAGCCTTCCCTCGCCAAAATTCGGTGACCAAATGCCGGGAATGGGCACACCACCGTGAAGAGGACGGCGAGACGGTGCCAGAAGCGCCAGAGGTGTCGGTCAACTCGCCATGGACTGCCATGAATCGCTGGTCAAAGTTCACATCGATGAAGCTTCAGGCGGCGCGTGAGGGCGTGTGGCAACGGTGATCGAGGCGAGGTTGGTGGCGCTGCACTCACGGCGGCCCGGTGGTCCTCCACTCGCCGGCGGTGAGGTGATCTGAGGTCCGGTGACAAAAATCACTGTTCACAGGAGAGAGAACCGTGGGGAGGAGAGAGAGAAGAGAGAGAAAAGGAAGGGAAAAAAGTGAGGTGGTGTTGTCAGGTTTTTCGACCCATCCTACTTATATAGTCGTGCACACACGACGAAAAATTACAGTTTTATACTTTTGTCGTCAAATTTTTTATACCGGTAATGAAATACTGTATTTTTTGCTCATACAGTACACTGTCTCGAATACCGATTAACTCTTTCTCTTATCAAAATTCTCGAAAATACTGTATTATAACTCTATGACAGGATTTTAAGAGTATAGAAATATCAAGATGTTACAAGGCACAAATATCATTTCTATTGTTATGTTAAAAAAAGAAAAAGAAGAAGTAGAAGAAAAGATAAAAAAGGAAAAAAGTATAAATCTACCATGAATGAAAAAGAAATAAAAAAAAAAAGGAAACTTGGTTAAAGGGGTGGATTCTTCAAAGAAAAATTATGGAATGAAGAAAAGAAAGAAAAGAAAGAAAAAAGAAAAGAAAAAAATGGGAATAAATGAACAAGAGAAACAATAAGAAAGTGAAAAAAGACTTGCAAAAAGAGAATTCGAAAAAGTTATGTGTCTAAGGTGATATTAGCCAATTGAATAGCTAATTATCAATCACTTACCTAAGCCATACAATACAAACTAATAAAATCTTAATGATCTTTGATATGTTGTTTGTCTACATTAGTGAAGAATTTTATGAAAAACAAGTTTATGAAGTTGTTAAAAGGGTGAAAACTTTAAGACTATGTTCTGTTCTATTTATTTGTGTGGACTAAATTGAGCTATAACATATTGATTTTGTAATGGCTGCACATATACATGATTTCTATAGAAATTATAGTGAGGAATTAAATTAGTATGTGATTGGAAATGGCATGTGCACAATGTTAAAAAATTTTAATTAGGTTATACAATAAATGCGATCCTAGAGGTAAATCTTTAAAAACATTAGGTCTTATTCATGCATATTCAATAGTTGTGTGTGAAGTTGGTCTAAATAATTTTTATAGTATTACTTAATTCAATTATGTAATCAATACCGATTAATGAGAATAATAAACTAAGTTTGGATTAATTTAGGTGAAATCGAATACCCTAAAATTCTTTTTATTTACTCACAACTCTTAGTTTAGTTTAGTAGTTAATTTAGTGAATAAAATTAGTTTTCAATTGATTTAGATAACAATAAAAAAAGTTGAAATCAATAGTTAAATTTTTATATAAATAGTCCTTGTGAGAACAATACTCGATTCATCATTGTATTACTTGTTAGTAATAAGGTGTGTTTACTTTTACATATTTTTCACAACAAAATTAAACAATCCTATGTACCAAAATTTTAAAATCGTTGAATTAAGTTTAAAAAACTCTTTTTATATAGCTACAATTGTTGTCATTTCATAGCTTAAATGTGATGTCTTCATCATTATGTCTAAAGTACTAAAACTCCTATAAATAATTAGAGACATGATTAGTGGCAAATTTACTATATTGAAACTAAAACCTTATTCTTAATTATAAAAGCATTAGCCTAACATGTTGGACAATTTCTCTACAACTACCTTTTAAACCTATGTTAGATTCATTTTCCTTTCAGTTTCCTCTTCTTTGAACTTGCACAACTCTTGAGTTGATGCTTTCTTGGATCTATTCTTCATCTTTTTACCACTTTCTTTTAGGTTTGGGAACAAAAGAAAAGGATAGGTTTATCAAAAAGCATTTTCAATAAGCTAAAAATCATGTTAAATGTAATAACAATAGTCACATGCTACTTAACCAAGGGATTGAATGATACCAAAATATAATACTTGGTCCTTTTATAATATTGTACTCACTTGTTATAGACATTTATTTTAGTTCAAGTGTATTATCATAATTATTAATGTAAACTCATGTCACACACACACACACACACACACACACAAAGGCTTTGATTGTGGTAACTAACAAAACCCTCTTGAGATTTCCTAAATTCTTCGTACTTCCTAAAAAAATAAAACATTATTATAGGTTTCTATAAATGTCAAGGCAACACAAGGCAAAAATAATAACCCATAAAAGTTCTTGGTCCAATATATATATGTGTGTCTGTGTGTGCGTGTGTGTTATTGTTTAAAAATTTTCATTCAACAAGATTTGAAAATTAAAAGTACATCTAGGCCTTCTCCTTATTTTATAGTAGTGTTGACTATTAATACCTTAGCATGCAATTATTATAAGAATATTTCATAAAAGATGATAAGTAGAAAATTCTACAATCTATTTGGGTGCTTAAGTATGAATTTTTGGTGATCATGGATTAAAGATTGTTGCTTATAGAGAAATAATAGAAGAAGAGAGAAGTTTGCAAAGTTGATGTATGACAATAGTTCAACAAAAGACTTTTTCAAACTTCTATTTTGTGAATTTTGAAACTAATTTGTATGGTAAAATTAGAAATATGTATGGTCATGATGCACTTTGTTTCATTCAAAAATAATAAGGTTCTCGATTTTAATAAGTTTCCAAAACTAGCCTTTGAATATTAGAAATTGCTTGGTTTTGCAAAATGTTTGAATAACGAAATTATTTTTAAATATTTAAATCATATTGAAAAATTATAAAATTTTCAAACTGATATTTAACTACATCTATTATATCATATTAAAATTTCAAAGTCACATTCTTTGTTTTGATTTCCTGTAAGTTTTTGAATGAATATAACTCACTTTTGTGGTCTTTTCTATGGGATTATTATATGTGATAAGCATGTTCTTTCTCTAGGAATAGGTGTATGTAATATATGATATGGAAAATCTTACTAAGTTGTAATTTGATAAATGTATTTCAAGTACAAGTTTTAAAAAATATTTTGAAAGATTTTTAACGCATAGTAAACTTTGCTTATAGAGCTCTAATTTTTGCTTAATGAATCAAATTTTCATTTATAATTTTTGATTTACTATAATTAAATTTTTGTTTATATGTTTTGACTATAATTTTCAAAATTTTCTTATTATGGAAAGTTTTTTATTAAAAACTAGTCAAATATTTTTGAAAGTAAAAAAATGCTTGAAAAAGAAAGAAACAGTTTTAACAGTGACTATTTTAACTTAAATCAATTATATTTGACTTTTTTAAAGTATCAAAGTTATAACTATTTTAACCATGAATGGTATATGTCTATAGTTCACTAGTAAAACTAAATGAATTTATAATCTCAATATTAAAATTGTTGAGATCTTTTGACTTCATTCAAAATATATATTATTATAATTTAAAATTATAATGTTGAAAGAAACCTAAGTAGCTAAACCAATTTATAAACAAAATTAGCACATCACAATTATAATATAGAAAATAATTAAACATAAATTCATATTAATATGTAATTGTATATATCTAAATAAAATTGTTTTTGAGACTAAGAATTTATCCAAAAACTTACAACCAAATCAACATTGCATGTTTCAAATTAATGTACCAAAAATGTTAGGGTTATCAAAATTAGCATTATTCTAGAAATATGTTTTATTGCATGTTTATGTTGCAATATACTAGGTAGTTATTGTACACTCAAATTTCTATTCTTCACATTTAAGGGTTACAAGTTTTCTATGTATTTTAGGTAATATAAGGAATTCATGTATTACTAGAAAACTTACGTTGACAGATCTACTACACAAAAGAAAGTAGAATTATTTAAAAACAAGTGTTGTATTTAAAAAAAAAAAATTCGTCCTATTTAAGATGAACTTTTCTTTTTAGCCATATAAAATAAAATCACGTTACACAAGAGCTTAGGGCTTGTTAAATATATTTGTAATGTTCTTATTATGCAGCAGCCACTTATTCTCGTTAAGTTAAGAGAGCCATGTAAGATTTTTGTTATCTTTTTATTTTTTCAAGTTGTTCTTATCTTTTTTTATTTCAATGTTTTAAATTAAAAACAAAATGGTAAAAATTATGAATTTGTGATTTCTATTTTAATTAGAAATTAGTTTTTTTTAAGTGTTATGAAAATGTTTGTTAAGTTAAAGGAATTCAACAATATCATGCAAGGGAATATTTGTAATGTGTGGTAAAAAATTTTAAAGAAAAAAGGCACCTTTTCATTTAAGCTACCTGCCTTCACACACACACACACAGCTACCTGCCATCACACACACGCGAGCGCGCGCATGCGCGTGTGTGTGTAAAATTGCTTATGCTTAATTCAATTGAGCTTTACATTTTAAACTGACTTTAAAAAAAAAGGGAAAAAAAAATAGAAAGTCAGGAGAAACTAAAAGCAAATCGAAATATTCTATTGATTTAGAAATTGATTTTAGATTTAGATATATGTTGATTGCTATAGCAATTTTAGATTTAGAATTTAATTTGAGGATATATTTTTAAGATATTGATTTGTGATTAATAATTTAATCTTTGTTAGTGTTTAAATTATATTTATATAGTTCTTTTGATATAAAGAAGTGATTTTGAAATAACAAATAAATTGGTAGAAGTTTGATAACTACATATTGTATACTAAGATAGGTATGCATGCGTAGTTGGGACTATTTTAGTTTTAAAAAATTAAAAAGTGGTGTATTTGTTTTCTTTGAAATTTAAACACATGCATACAAATTTCATGAACATATATGTGTTAGATCCAATTAATTACTCATTGAACCAAATTTATATATGCTTTATCAATTCAAAAATAGAATTTTAATTGCATATACTCTTTTAAGCAAGAATTGTTTAAGATATTTATTGAAATTAATGAGATTAATTCTTCATAATTTTATTGAAATTTTTCCAATATTATTATTTTCATTAATAGAACAATTTATAAAATGTGGATTTAACATTGAAAGATTTGTTTTAACAAGTATTACTCTATTTAATTAATTTTAACCAATCAATTAAGATGAACAAATCACAACACAATAAAATAAAAGAGACAAACAATTTTAATACAGTTCAAATTTTTTAGTCCTACATCTATAAGGCCAATCCAAAGAAAAGTAATTTAATAAGAAAATTAATAATTACAATCATTAATAGATTTGTGCAAAATAAAAACTCCATTTTATATTTATTGCTACAATCTTAAATTTTTCTAGAAGGACTTGTTCTACGACATCCCTTTATCTTGATGCATTAAAATTCCAATAAGATCCCCTTACTAGCTATCATTGACCTTTCTTTAATAAGTACAAATTTTCTCCTCAAGAACAATATGAAAATGTCTTGGTTGTATTTAAGAGAACATTATCTAAGTTTATAAACTAAAAATTATAGACTTATAATTTCTATCAAGTTATTTTCACTTTGAAACACAAAGTAAAACATTAACAACTTGAAAATAAATCAGTAGAGGAGGAAACAAAACTCATAATGCACACTCTCTTTTTGGCATTCTTCAAGGTTGATGCACAAAAAAATAATGCACAAATATACAACAAAAAGGGGTGTATCATCCTTAATAGGAAGAAATCTTTTCTAAAGAGAGCATATTTTCTTAGTAGCTCTTCTTTCCTTTTATTTGCAAAACATATTTCAAAATAAATTTCCTAGTTTTGCATGAAGATTAATGTTGTTTAATATAACCAAAAAACTTAAAAATTATAAAAACACACAAAAATCATTTGAAAATAATAAAAATACAGATGAACAACATTACGTTGAATGAACAATAACCAATACACAAATTTAACATGTTGCAATAAGACAGTTAATAAAAATAATTTTTCAAAAGATATCAATATTGCAAACTTTAACAAATATGATTCTGAATGTTTGAATGCCAATGATACAGACATGATTGTTGTCTTATAATTAAAGTCCACAAATAATAAATTAGGTAACATAGGTGTGATTTTTATCTTGCGATGAAAGTCCGCAAGTAGAAAATTAGATGATATTAACGTGATTTGTCCTCCAGCAAAAATTCACAAATAGGAAATCAAGTGATATAAATATGATTTTTGTCCCACGATAAAAGTTTGTAAATCAAAAATTATGCGATATGGACATTATTTTCATCTCATGGTAAAAGTCTGCAAATAGAAAATCAAATAAAGTGAAAAGTCCTTGAAAATAATGTCCCTAAAATACATATGAAATTAATTAAATAAAATTTGTTTATGATACAGTGACATTCTATATGAAACTTTATTTTTAAAATCTCTCAAAAAGATATTTTTAAAATTTGAAAAAAAAAATATATATTATTTATAATTTTTGTTGTATATAAATATTTACTAGACATTAACTCATTCCCACTTTTCATATTCTAAATGAGGCAAAAAATAGCATAATAGAAACAATTTAGACGTTTTTTAACTAGGAAATTTTTTGTTTAATTTATATTTATGTAATATAAGAAAATATGTACAAAATTTTAAGTTATTGGATAGATAATAAACTATTAAACGTTTTATATTAATGTTGAGGTGAAGCAGTTAAAATTGAGAACTCCTTTGAGAGTGTTTAAAATTTTATTTATAAATTTTGATTTTTGAAAATATTCAATTACTTAAAATATATATTATAATTTAAGGGCATTAATAATCTTGTTGAATTTGTCGAAAGAAGTTTAATGTATTAAGATGAAAGGATCTCACTTAGGCAATAAAAAAAAAAAAAACACAAAGACAATAATAATAAGTAGTAGTTTTTAATTTTTTATAAATACATTAGGATTTGTAATTATTTATTTTTTACTGAATTATTTTCTTTGAGTGTTGCCTCGTAAATGTAATATTAGAAAATTTGAATCACTTTAAAATTGCCTATCTTCTTCTATTTTCTTGTTATGTGATTTGTTATTTTAATTCATTGATAAAATTAATTAAAGTTAAAGCACTTTGATTCAAGATAGAGAACGTTTAGTTTTTTTGCAGAGGCAACGATCGAAGAACATCTTTTATTATTATTGCTTCTACCGTAATTACCAACAGAAATTAAGTCACGACCTCTGGAAATTGCAAATGCAAGTGAAAATGCACAAATTAAAATTGGAATGGGGTGTCTTGATAAATGCAACCACCCAAAAGTTGAATTTGATATTTCATTTTGGGCCAGTTAAAATTGGTTTTTGGACCTTGAATTAGAAGGCTTTAAAATATGTCCACTCACTTTGCTGTTTGCATTGGTTTGTTGCGAAAAAATTTCATTGCATAGTTTTTAATGAGATTATCTGATTAAATATTTTAAATACATATTTTTGTTATAATTTATTAATTTTAAAATTAGTATATATATATAATATAATTTTATTAAAATAGCATAATTTATTCATTTTATTTTAACTAAGGATAGAAATTTGTAACAAAAATCATCAACCAATACTAATCTAACATAAAATTTGCAAGTTGTAACTGACTTAAAATAATATAATTATTAAATAAATAATATGATATAACACAATTAATAATTGTAGGATTACACAATTAATTATTTAATATATGAACTTGTTTATAAAATAATTATTATTTAAATAATTATATTATATTAATTTATTTATAATTTATTTTATATTTTTTTATATTTGTAAACAAAAATAATTATATTTATCACATTTTAAAAGGTATTCATTTATATTTAAATAAAATTTATTAATATTTGAATAGATAGCACTATAAATATTATAGATATATATTACAATATATTAAATGAATGATATAGATACAATATATTTAACGGTTAAATAATTATATAAAATTAAAATTTTTTAATTCTTTATATAATTATTAAAAAAATTAAGTTTAAATTAATTAATATTTAATATAATACAAACTTGATAGGAGAATTCGAAATTTCAAACTACCATTAATTAGTGATAGCATGAGCAACTTGGATCATATAATCAAATAATTGAAAAAAAGAAAATTATATTTTTTTTAAGCTCAAATTTACAAAATATATATATATATATATATATATTTATTAAGATCTATAAATATACACGTCGCATGCATCCAATAATGATATCTAAAGACAACCATGCAAAAATATTCATACAAGACATTTGCATTTTCTTTCTAATTAAATAATGATTGCATTCATCAGTAAATGAAATATAAAATTTTGAGAAATTTTTCAAAATAGTCAATTTTTTTATATACTTATATTACTCTTTTTCTTTTTCTTTTTTCAGTAGTAAGTTAGAGATTATTCAACTTTTGAAGTAAATTGACTTAAAACTCAGGTTCAGAGTATGTACTAAGTTAAAAGAATTGTAACATAAAAAGAGAAACTCAATTTTATATATCTAATATACTTGAGTTATCTGAAACTAATTTTTCTGAGTATCTAGTAAGTTAATAATTTTAACATACTTGAGTTTTAAGTATGCAGTAAGTTGAAGAAAATATGCATAATAACTTACTTAAAATTTAATTTGGACTTAATGTCAAAGAATTTTGACTTTCTCAAAATTTAGTTTGGGGTATAAAGTAAGTTGAAAATCTTCAATTTGCTCAAAAATAAGTTTGGAGTTCAACTTATTTAAAAGTTTCAAATATATTAAAATATGAGTTTTAAATTTAACTTATTTAAAAGTTTCAAATAAGTGAAGAATTTCAACTTTTTTTAAGTTTTAGTTATGGAAGCTTTTTGTCTAAATTAATAGATTTGATTAAAAAATATAAAATAATACAACGTTTTAATAAATTAACTTCAAAAATGATTCTTATAGAAGTTATCATAAAATTTTTAAAAATTATTTTAAAAATTATTTTTTTATAAAATGTTATTCAATAATAAAAATACTGATCATTGCATAATTAAAAAAGTACTTGATTTATCATTGCATAGCTAAAAAAATACTTAATTTATACAAAATGTTTTTAAACAATTAACGAAACTTTGCCACATTTTTATATAATTTGATTTGGTTATGTAAATACACTTTAGTAAACATTTGAGATGCTTTCTAATTGCAAAAGCATTTCTAAATATTATTTAAAATAGTACTCTTAATCTTAATGTGTGACCAAGTGATTAAAACTAGTCAAACTTCTTCAATATATAATGGCCTTTAGAATAATTGTTAATATTAAGCCTTAATATTTGCGAATTGCAATGAGTCACCCACATATTAATTCTTAATATTTAAAAATGGCAATGGATCAACCAATCCTTATTTTGGAGAGAGAATTCATGTTCTCAATCTCGTTTTAAAATATCAAATAAATGAAAATTACATCTAAAATATTAATAAAATTAAATTAAATAATAATAAATTAACATTAATAAATTATCATGCCAATACATTATAATTTTAGTTTTTAATAAAAATAACAAAAAATAAAATTAAAGAAACTAAATGAAATAAAATGATTGAAATTTTTTTCTTATTTATTAATTTTGTAGAAAATATATTTTGTCCAGTATATAAAAAAGAAATAAAATTTCAGAAGTTTTTTTTATTTATTAATTTTGTATTAATATACTAAAAACATTAACTTAGTGATTATAACTTGTCATTTTAATTTAATATTGATTAATTATTTATTTTTTTATTTTAATATATATATATATATATATATATATATTTAGAAGGGGATTTGCTTAGCTGATCCCGGTTTCTAGAAAATGTTGTGCCCTTCGCGCTGTGCTTTTACTTTTTGCTCGCTTCTTGGGCCTATTATTAAACGAGGTAAAACTATGAACATTTCTTTTTCCACCCATTTGGGGAAGACATAACATACCGAGTCCAGGAAATTATGTACTTCAACAGAATTAATAAAAATGAGAATTTAATTATAGTATGTGAAAAATATAAAATTTATGTTGGCTGCTTTTTAATTTTAAAAGTATTTAATTAAAAAAGAAAAAGAAAAAAAAAGAAGAGGGGGGGGATGGGAACGAGAATTCCACTCCCCGTTCGAAATGAAAATGGAGACTAAGTTTTCGTCCCATCCCGCTTCGCTTTTTGGTTTGAGTTCAATTCTTCTTTCATTCGTCTATTTGTTGAAATCTAAATTGCGAATACTACAATGTTTTGTCATCCCTATTTATGTTTCGGTCCAACAAAAATTAAAGCTTTAACTGAGAACATTGATAGTCAACTCCTAATCTTTGCAAAACTGGAAGTGTGGGGGAGGTGGCAAAACTGATCCTGAATGTACGTGGAAGACCTAACTGGCCATTTTGACAAGCTTAGCCCAATAGAATGCATTTTTTCATAAACATTTGGACGTGTCTGAAAAAAAAAAATATGTAGACATTAAAGTTGGCGGGGCCCGGGCCCATGGACATTGAGTTGAGGAAGGTGGACCCAGCTTAAAGGTGTTTGAGTAAGAAGGTAAACAAGCGAAGCGGGTGCAATGATAATTGGACAACTATAAAGCAGAGGTACTCCATCGCTATAAAATCGCATTAATCTGCTCCGGCTGTCTACTCAGATTTTCGTTTTATTAATTATTATTATTATTTTATTTTAGACTTGCAGTACCTTTCCTCACAATATTTTTCTCAAAATTTTGAAACCGTAGGTTGATTGTCCTTTTACCAAAACAGAGAAAACAGAACCCTCCGACAGGTTCGGCTAGGCCAAGAAAATTTTGCTGCGATAATCCATCTAGTATAAAAATAAAGCAACCACCGTTGGTTTCTAATAAAACTGTTTGGGATTAGATTAAACTGTGGTGTGGAAAATCTCAATCTCTTCCTTGGAGAGCTCGCTTCTGCAATATTTTTATCTTGTTTTTTCTTTCGAAGCTCCAAATGGCTTCTCGCGCAGCTGAATCCCGTCATCAGGTCAGTAGAAGATTTTATATATTACTTATATTTTTGTATGCATCGATGATGTGAACTATATTGGTTATTGGAATTCATATATAGTTTATGTCTGATTCGAAAATGGTAGTGTTAATATTTTTCGTTATCCGACGTTCGGAGATCTGAAGGGATTCTGGGATGATCTCTGATTATCATTGTAAAGGGACAGAATCAAATTTTAATGGATTTCTTATACACAAGTCCTTGAATTTATGTTTATTGTGAAAGTGACACTTCTGTGTTGGGTGTATTTTATGTTCATGTTTTGATGACTTGTTCTCCTGGATTACGGACTTATTATGCTGTAAATTTTAGGGCATGTATTAAAGAATATTGAGATGTACAATTAGTTCTCAGATTTAGAAAAAGAGAAAGCCTTAAGAAAAACGGTTATATCATGTTAATATTGCTTATATCATGTTAATATTGCTGACGTAATGGGACCATCCAATTAATAAAATGCGATAAATATATTTATTTGATGGTAAATGAAAAAAGGGATCTCACCATTCATTCAATTGATATAGTGGGAGAAATTTATAAAATTTTCTGTTAATGTTTTTAATCCATCATCAATAAATGTGATTCTATCACTTCATTAATTAAATAGTTCCACTATATCAATAATGTTAATGTGGTAGGACCGTCCTATTTAAAGTTTTCTCTTAGAAATATTGGCTGCTTTAATAACTATTTGGTTAGTTTGACCCGTACCCGAATAAATGGTTCATGTTTAATTGAATGTTGAAACCTCATTAAATTATTGAAACATGACATGATTACTATGAATTAGTCAAAATTTGATTTTTTTTATCCCAAAATAAAAGGATCATATACAACCCAAACAATTCCCTTGCTAAAACATTTTAAAATAAAAACATATTTCATTCAGGCCCATGTACAATTGTTTTAGCATTTTTAATATCAAAAAATGTATGCTGTGCACAGAAAGGGTTTGGTTTTGAGAAAATGACAGCCTATTAACTAACTATTCTGTTGCATTTTATAGAAGGGATGTCTGCTCTAAATCTTTTACATTTCATGATTCCTTAGATTAATTTTCTGTACAAACTTCCTTGTTTGTGCATGTGTAGTGTAAGAAGTTCTGATGAGACTTTTTCTGCAATCAAACACCCTGAACTGTATCCCTGGTTTCTTTTCACTATTGTGGTAAACATTTAGCAATGGATGATAATGGTGGTATCAAGTTGACTGGAATCCGCCAGATTGTTAAGCTCAAGGAAATGCTCCAAAAGTGGCAATCTGTCGCACTTAGCCCAAAAATGACCAACTCCCAGTCTAGTCCAAACCTTGGGGGCATTTCACCAGTAATTAATAGAAGGTTGACAAATGTTTCGTGTTGTGATTCAGACGAGGATAGCTGCTACAGCCCTGAACCGCCACATGATGTTCCCAAAGGTTATTTGGCAGTCTATGTTGGGCTGGAGCATCGGAGGTTTATAATTCCCACCAGTTATCTTAGCCACTCTTTGTTCAAGGTTTTGTTAGAAAAGGCTGAGGAAGAGTTTGGGTTTGATCATAGTGGTGCACTCACACTCCCTTGTGAAATTGAGACCTTCAAGTATCTCCTGATGTGCATAGAGAGCAATAAGAAGGATCATCCTAATAACAGTTCAGGTATGTTTTCTGTCATTTTTGTTTCTTTTCGGCAGAAGGATGTATTTGAAATCTAATTGAACTGTTATAATACCCTAAAAGTGCATGATTTTCTGGTTAAACTGCATTAAGTAGTTCTAAAAATAGAATATGAGGTGCCATTTTGGAGGTTTAGTGCAGGAATTAGGGCTATGTACAGGATTGCTGTGCATTTAACTTTGAAAAGCCTACAGCTAAAGATATTGGTAAAGCTTCGCATTTGTTTTGCAGCTAACACAGGCCATTCACTTTCCCACTTGTATATAATTGAGAGTGATTTGATCCCACAACAGTTGTGGATTAAAAACCATAGTACCCCAATCCCAAACATACACTAAGTTGGGTCAACTTGGGTGAGAAAGGATGAAATAAGGTAGGTGCAGGATTGCATGGGATAGAGTCTGGTGATTCTGTAATTGGTTGATTTGGATGAAAAGTCTGTAGTGTTTAGTTTAAATTACATTCCTGGAAACAACTATATCTTCTCATCCCCAAAAACAGTTCATTACCGATTGCATTGCTTCAAAATGGACCATTTGCAGCATGATCTATATACACTATTCATAAGATTGATTTGTTTTCATAGCTGTCATGTGTTTCTCTGAAGTAAATTTTCGTGGTGATTTTGCAGCCGGTGGTCCGCTAACAATTGCAGAGTAATGGGTGTTTATAGTGGTCAAGGATTTAGGATTTATTTTTTCTGGTTTAATGCATAGTCTCGTTTGTATGCTGATATCTCCCTTCTGTTTTTTTCTGTGTCGGTTAAGCCATATCTAGGAACCTTTTAATTAAAAAAATTTCCAGTTTGATGGAAGAATCATTTCTAGTAGGGGAATATTTAACCTCTTTTAATTGAAATGGGACTTAAATCCAGTGTTGGATTTCGTGGGAGGTACATTTACTGTTCCGGTAAACACTGTAAATCCATATATGTTTCTTCTGCATATATTCTGAGCTGGCTGAGGGTTTCTAAGGTGATATTATTCGGATGCCTCCAATTGCGTGCTCCGGTATTCTCCAACTTGATTACTAAATTCAAAGATATCAAATCTGGTTTGGCAGGCTCTGAGAAATATATTAATCTCTCCTGATGAGCTGGTGTACTGTCCGCATTCTGCTCCATTTCACATGAAAGATTATTTAAAAAAATTGTGTGCTTTTCTCTCGTCAACATGATTCGAAGAATAATTTGTAAAACAACACTCAATTAAAAAGAACATAAAAAATAATGGAACCTGTTAAATTAAGTAGATGATGATGAAAAAAATTAACTTGTTCAATAGCTAGCATTGAATAAGAAAGTTAAAGACGAAAATAGAAATTGAAAGAATAATAATGTTACAATTCTATTGTTCACTGGAGATTAATTTATAAAAATAAAAAAAAAAATTGATAATAACTAAAGTAATTTAAAAAAAAAAAAAAAAAAAAAAGAGGAGATAATTATTAACATAAGACTCCGATTATAAAAGAATTGCCTCCGACAGAAATAAGATTGGAGTCGGCCGTGAATGTCATAGGGGTAAATATTTCGACTCTTAAATTTGGTGAACGGTTCAAGATACTTAAGGGAGAGAGTTTAGACGTAAAGATCATTGTTCAGCTTTCTCAATTCAAAGGATTGGTGTCCTCAATATGAAAATCATAATATTTTAACTTGTTTTCCTTAGAAAACTATCATCCAGCAACTTGGGTTTGTAAGCACACATGTTCTTCTAAATGGCAACCAATATTTTCTCTGTCATGGCATTCAAAGTATTGCAAATATGAGAGAAAGAATTGCATTTTCTCAGTCCTCTGCTCTTGTCGGTCAAATTATTATTCTTGAGTTTAGTATGATTAAATGATTTTTTTTTTTAAACAAAATTATTAAGATTAAAAGATATTAAAGTATTCGGCTAGAATCCTCCCATGATTATATCATAATAATATTTAAGATAAAAAAAAATAAGACAAATAAAAAGTATAAAATTTTCACTAATTTTCTTACTCCTTATTCTAAAACTAAATTTATTTTTTATAGGTTTTATTAAACAATTATTTTAGTAATCATTTATCTTAATTAATAGATAATTATTTCACTTATATTTAGTGAAGAGTCATTTATTTCTAACTAATAAATAATTTATTAATTATGTACATGACATTCATAACTTATTTGTATCCATTTTTGGTATTACTCATAAAATAGAGAAGTTGCATAATATCATTTTCGGATTATATGCTTAGTACAAAGATGAAGTTGAGATGTTCATAATGTTAACATAGTAAGAAACCGTAGATGATTCCCATTTTAGTGCTTTGGTTCTCCGGAATATCTTCAATAGTAAGCAGTGATTTTCATGCACGTAAAATTTGACTTGGTAACAAAGTGTAGAAGAATTTAAACCTCAAATATAGAAAAAATTCAAAAGTAATTTAATAATTAGGTCCACGTTGCTCCATAATTGACAATGGAGAGTTGGATATGTGATGCGAACACGAGACAGAAAAAAAAAAAAAAAAATAGAGAATTTGCCGGTTTAATTTAAAAACGGCATAAACAAGCAAATAGACTGTATCAAATTCGGCATATTCGTAAAACAAATCTAAAACAAAAGCAAAGGAGGCCAGTCCAAATTGGGCAAATCATTGCAGATTTGGGCCCAATTCGTAGAAAAAAAATAATAATATTATAAATGAGGGAGAATGATTAATTGATTTTGTTATCTTAATAATTTAACTATATGTGTACATAAGTTAAATTTAGTTTGGGATTGTTCAACTTTAACAATTGCACATTACTTTTTTGACTTCCAAAATTAACAGGTTTATTTAATTTTATTTTTATTATTATTATTAATTTAATTATTACTAAAAATTAGTTAGTTTATTTTTCCTTAACAATTAATATTCCATGTAATATTTTTTAGACATGGAAAGAAGAAGAAAGATTATCTTATATTTTTATGACCTTCTTGCAAGCAATTGATGTCCTTATCAATGATAATATTTTTATGCTTAGTGAAGCTTATTCCAAAGCAAAAAGTAAAATGTTTTGTAATCTCACATTTGTTAATCATGGAACTTGCTTTCGTTACTTAGATAGCATAATAAACAATAGTCACATATAATGCAATAATCAATTGAGAATAAATAAACAAACATTTGGCTCATTATGTGAGTTACTGCAATTAAATGGGAAGGTCAAAGTAGATGATTTGATCACAGTTGAAGAACAAATTTGTATGTTTTTACACATTCTCATCCATCATGTCAAGAATCACACTATTGATAATAGATTTAGCTAATCAAAAGAGACTATAAGTAAATATTTCAATTTAGTATTACATGGAGCGTTACAGTTGCAGAATTACTTTCTAAAGGTGCTAGAACCATAATAGAAAATTGTACATATGGGAAATGGAAGTGTTTCAAGGTTTGTTTTACTTCATTTTTTGTTTCAAAATAATTTTGATACCCTTAAAATTGATAATAATTTTTTTTTATTTTTTTAATTACACAAATTTGTTTGAGGGCATTAGATGGAACTTACTTAAAAGTGAGAAGCCACAATATCAAACAAGAAAAAGCGAGGTTGTTAAAATTATACTTGGATGGAAAGGCTTTGCTTTTGACACTAGAATACTACATGATGCATTAAGTAACTCAACTAGATTAAGCATTTTCATAGGTAAAATATATATGTTCAACTAATTTTTAAATAAAATTATTGTCTCAAATTATATATTATATTAACTGAGATTTTAAATTTATTAGGGTACTACTATACTGTCGATGTTCAATATACAAATTGTGAGAGATTCCTTGCACTTTTAAAGGAAACAAGATATTGTTTATTAGAATGCATAGTTAAAAGTGAATCAAAAAATAAAGAAAAATTCTTTAATATGAGACAATTGTATGCAGAAAATTTTCATTGAACAATTTTACTTAAAATATAATAGGTTATACTAAAGTGAACCAAAAAAATAAAGAAGAGTTCTTTAATATAAGATAACCGTTTGTAAAAAATTTTTATTTAGCAATTTTAATCAAAATGTGATAAGTTATACTCTTAAATTCATAATTTTATCCAATCAAAATTCAAAGTCGCATTATTACTTCATGTTATTTATTACATAATCTTATCAAAAAAGAAATATTAGTAGACCCGTTAGAGAATGAATTAATAGAGGAGCCTAGTAAAGAGATAGTAGACAATGATAACATAAATATCATTGAATCTTTGTATTAACGGAGACAATAAAGAAATGATCTTGGCACCAAAATGTGTAATAACGAGTATACAATTTAAGAGTTATTGTATGAACTTTGACTTTTTTATTATAATTTGATTGCATTTTTTGTATTTGTTTTAGTGCTATGGAAACTAATTAATTGATTTAAATTATTGAATATACAATTTATTATAAGAACTTTGAATTGCTTGTGACTTGTTATATTATTTTACTAAATATTTTTTGTATTTATTTTCTAGTTTTTAACTTTAATTTATAGTAAAAATAATATTTTAACTATTTAACAAAATTTGCATTTCATGGATGGACAAAGGAGGTTCAAGCCAGGTTACTCAAACAGAAAAGACAAAATAAAGTAGCTGAATAGATCATATTGCATAAGATAGTTGTAGGGCAGGTCGTCTTCCAATAAGGCATATTTTAGCAAATTGAAAAGGCATTGACAAAAATGTTAGCGGAATTATAGTTTAATGGCTTTTCAACACCTTGAGTCCAAAATGAGAAAATGAAAGAAACAATAGGGGTGATATTTGATATGTTGAATGTTAGTGGTTTCGGATATAATGATGTGAAGAAATGCGTGGAGATTGACAGTAATAAAGTACCACAATCATATATAGAGGTTAGGGTTTATGAATTTTTTAGTACCAAATGTCAATGAATATAATTTAACTAGTTAATATACGTCTTAACTTATTGATTTATTGTAGTCTCATAGGAATACACAAAATTGGAAAAATAAGCCATGTTCACTTTATGAAAGATTTGTTAATATATTTTAAAAAAAAATCATACAATTAGAGAGTGGGACAAAAACTCCAACTGATATGGTTAATAAAATCAATCGAGAAAAAATTAATCTTGATGATAATAATAAAAATAGTGATATTTGTTCGTTAATATCAGTTATCTAATTTTTAAGTTCTCAATATACTACTTAAATTGTCTTAAATGTATCACATAGAAAAAGACTAAAATTATAAAATAATATAAGTATAAATGTAAAAAAAGCTACTAAAGTGTTTAAACAAGCATAAAATCAAACAGTGAAAAATATAAATATAATAGCTGCATGCATTGTTGGATGATAAAGAAGATAAAAGTGATGTGCTAATGAACTTGCAATTTTGGAACTAACTGTCGATGATGAACTTGAGACCCTAACTCTCACATTACAAAAGTCTTAAAATATTTCAACATTCAAGTCGCTGTAGGGTGAAAGTAAGTTGGCATTTGTGAGAGCTTTTGCTTGGGAATAGAGTTTGAGTTTGATTTCAAAGCAAATATGTTTCACTTTTAGTATGTTTAGAATTCATTATCCTCTTTAACACTAATTTTTGGTGATGGGCACATGTTGGATGAAAATGTACAAACATATTTATTTTGGTACATGGTATGAATTTTGGATTAGGTAACCAATTTCATGTTTGGGAACAAAATTAATATTAGAATAATTTGTGTGGAACTTATAATCAAAATTATGCTATTTTGTTCTAATAATATAATATATATATATATTGTGATTTTTTATGAGTTTATTTGATAATACGTATTAAATTATATTATTTTAAATATATTAGACAATATTAAATTCGAATGTACTACAATAAATTAAATAAATATATGTATTATATTTGGTGCAACAAAATATTAAATTATATTAAAATTTAAATTTTTAAAATTAAATTAATAATTATTAAATAATAAATTGAGAAATTTAATAGAATTTTTATAGATTAAGTAAATATGTATTTATGAACAAAACTATTTAAGTAATCAAATGAACAGTGTATAATATAATATTATATTAGGGTAGTGTGTGAAATTTATATTTTATTATTTTTATTATATTATTTATTGAATTATTTATTGATTATTAAAATTTTTTTTTATAGCCATTGGAAAACGCGGACAGAATAATAACAGATGATGCTTTTGAATAATAGAACATAATAAATCAATAAATCTTTACATTACGTATTCAAATAAATAAACATTAATTAACATTAAAAGAATATTGCACATTTGAGACAATTCGGCTACAGGTCAAACTGATGTCCCAAAAGGGGTAGCGGCAGGTTAAAGTTGTGCGGGTAAAGCTGGATACATTCAAAATTTTTGAAGTTCGGTACTGGTTGAAATGGCAAAGTGATTTTATCAGTGCTGACCCGCGTTCCAAACACGCCCCATGGATAAGTTTTCTTACAAGTTAAAGAATTTGTTTAATTTATTATAAATAAAATACTTAATTATTATAATAAATAAGCTTTAAATATTATTTATAAACTAAAATACTTAATAAATAATAATTTACAAAAGAAATATTTCATAAATACTAAAACATATTTTAATTAAAAAAATTAATTATATTTAATCTGAATTATAATATAATTTTTATAAATTAATACTCTACCCCTTTTGGGACATCAGTTTGACCTGTAGCCGAATTGTCTCAAATGTGCAATATTCTTTTAATGTTAATTAATGTTTATTTATTTGAATACGTAATGTAAAGATTTATTGATTTATTATGTTCTATTATTCAAAAGCATCATCTGTTATTATTCTGTCCGCGTTTTCCAATGGCTATAAAAAAAAATTTTAATAATCAATAAATAATTCAATAAATAATATAATAAAAATAATAAA
>CP135556.1:6258002-6344933 GCA_032402905.1 Khaya senegalensis | reverse complement strand
ATTAAACGAGTAACAAAATTATAATTCGTCTAATTATATTTGTATCAGGTTAAAATTTTTAATTTTTAACACGATTATTAAACAAGTCAAGTTAAGGTTAATTTCTATTTAACATGACACGATTACAACTTGATATGAATACTACACGATAATCAAAATTATCACCTTTATATATTTATTTTATTTTAATAATTTTCAAAGACATCATTCAAAATTTAACATAAAAATAGAATTACGGTACATACATACCTAATAATTTTAGTGTTGGTACGGAGCAAGTATAATCATATGATTAAAATAAACCGTAATGCTGATATTTTCTTGTTTGTTCCAACACCACCTACAATATGCATTCTGCTATATTGATTTTTATACTAACAAAGATGTGAATCTGTTTTTGTTATTGCACTACTAAATTATATATACATTTTACTTTAAAATATTTACATAATATTTTATAGTTTAGCATCTCATATGGGGATTGACTATGTTACATCTAACGTTATGTTACGTTGTTTATTGTCAGCCGTTGGATTTCACTAATTTAGATTTAATGACTGAAATTTGCTGCAAAAGTTAAATAATGAAGAACAAGCAACCGGCTTAACCCTTCTTCACGATTCCAGTTTGCATCTTCTTCTTCGTGACTCAAGTTTGCGCGCACGCGCACATACACATATTTCCCTTCTTCTTCTTCATGATAGCTTAGGCTAAAAATGTGTCTCTCGCAAATCCCCTCACAGACCCAAAATCTTTGTCATAATCGGAACAAAAGTTGATTTTTCTCCTAACCTACGGCGTGCCGCACAAGTATTGAGCTATCCCAAAGAAAGAAGAACTTATTTTCAACTTGTTTGAGAAAAATTAACTAATGAATCAAAGAAATGGTCTTTCTTTTCAGCAATACCAGCACTTTCAACACCATATTTTTTCAACAATATGCTATTTTTTTTTTTTTTTTAATCTTGGGTAACATCCAGCTTGTCAGTGAAGAGAAGATCGTTAAGTTTAGCAAGCTATTAACCTAAATATTTTCTATATATATGCTAATGGTTTATCTTATTAGACTTTTGAATCATTTTCCTTAAAAGAACTATGCCTTTGTTATAGGTTTTGATATTATGAAAATTGATATGATAACATATGAAATGGGATTGTTACTTGGTTTTGATAATATGGAATTGACATGATAACAAATGATATGGGATTGTTACTTCTTACTTGTAATCAATGGATTTTATTTGGTCTTTTAAGTTAGCTAGCTTGTCTACATATAAGACTTTTTATTTATGTATCCCAAATTTGTTTAATACATTATTTTTTTGGTATGTTTGTAATGTTTTTAATAATTAAGTTACTTAAATATACCTATTACATACTAATCCACTTTTTTTTTATTAAATTTTAAAGTTATCATGATCTGTAGTTGTTGTAGGACTTTTCATATTAATTACTTTAGGTTGAATTAAATTTGTTTTCTTCGTTATATTAATATATATAACACAATGGAAGCATGTTAGAAAAATAATGTAATATTAAGTTTAAATTATCACTTTCTATCTATAAATGAAAGAGTATATTTTACATGTGGATGTTACTCTTGTTCACAATTATAGCAATTTAGAACACTCCAATTTTTAAATGAATAATGCCATTATTTTTCATTTATATTATTATTTTAATTTTCTAATTGTTATGACTATTAGATGTACCAAATATAAGTATGTAATAAATAGAACCCTTCTCACTGTGCATGTATTCTCGTGTTTTCTATTTCTTTTTATAGCATATGTTTAGTACGTATTTACTTATAATTATAGGTTTATTGTAAAAGATATGTTCGCAAATAATTTCCTTTGTTATGCATATTACTAACTATTCATGATGTAAAATTTGTATACATTTGAATGTATCCATTAATGTATCAACTACAAATATTACTTACCATTTATTACATATGTATAAAAAGCAATATTGATACGTTCTAGAATGTATCTTTATACATTGACTTTTTTTTTATAACCATATGCATTGGTAATGATCATTTAATAAATTTTTTATAATAAATACATTTTGAAATGTAATAATACTTGCATTAAAATTGTAGTGCCATTGTTTCTTGTATCCATTTCATTTTATAACATACCTTTATATACAAAAAGTCATAAAAATCTAGACTACGCAGAAAATACTTTTATGAAATATTTGTTTATGAAACGATTCTTTTTTATTTTTTGCTATTTGAAATGCTTTTTTTTTTTGTTTTTAATTCTTATAGTTGGTTAGTAACAAAGAAAATTATACCATATGGTACAATTTATGAAAGGTTTTTTCAATTTACATTTACCTATTTTGCATTTGTATAGTTGTATTCAAAGGAAGAAAAACCCTATAATCAAATACTCTTAATTATCAATGGCAACAGCTCATAAAAGAAAGGAGTTAGCTAGGGATAATCCTAAAATGATTGAATAGAAGAAACACAAGGTACTAATGTGTCAAAATCAAAATAACCTTGCATGGATAAATTATTTGCAAGTACACATGTTTTGACCTTTTTTAAAAAAAAAAAAATTGTTAATAATTTGTGGCATAGTTTCTATATACAGTTGCTTCAATTTTATATGTTTAATTTGTTTTAAATTCATACTAAGAAAAGATAAAATAAGAAAAGAAAGCAATAAATAATTTAAGATTGATAAACTTATGAGTATACTAAGTGTGTTTTATGATTAGTATAAACTTGTATAATATATGTTAATGATTTGTTTGTTTGATTTTGTAGTTTTAAAAACATTTAGGATTTTGCTAATCTCATTTTAAAAGAAAAGGTAAGATATTGGATAATGCATCAATCAATACATGTACATACCACCAACAACAATGATCTTGAAACTAAGGTGACAATAAATACAGTGATCATCTTGTCAATATATACATTACAATAATTTTAAAAGATTATATTTACATTTTGTATATGAGCAAAAAACTACAGTTCGATAACTTAGATTTGGTAATCCTTTGCATCTACGTTGGAAGAGATCAAATCGACAATTGGGTGGATGGCTCGTCAATCAATTTGATCCACCAATTAGAACCATGACAATCTATATAAAAAAATTTCAATTAACTTTATAAATGTTTTTTTGTATTATAAAAGTCTAAGATAGGGGTGCCCTCATTTAATTGATTAAGAAGGATAAACATCTAGTAAAATTGCACTTTTAGTTTTTCACTTGCCTTTGTGGCATACTAATTGTACATGTTGTGCATTTACTACAAACATCCCAAATTACTTATAAGAGTTTTAAAATCACTTTCACTCTTTTCTTGATGGGAATCCTACTTTACTCTACATCAGCCTCATATATCAACTCTCTTTATTTGTATACAATTAAAAACATTGATGAAATACTAACACAAATTGAGCTATATTATCTTTCAATCTTTTGGTTGATGATATTGACAAATTCAAGGTTTTATAGTGTAGCGTTTTTAGTAGTTATGCTATCTTCCTTCAAGTGAAAAACCTATCTACTCAGTTTTCTCATTACAATTTATAAGTAAGAGTTTTATTGATGTTATTCATTTATAAATATGTATACAACTATTCTATTTGTCTTGTGTTGCATACCATGTACTGATGTCAACAATAACAAACTTATCATTAATGTTTAGACTAAATAAGAGGTTACATAGTTTAACAAATGGATGCATAGAATTGAGAGTATCAGAAACAATAAGGTATATAATATTGTTTAGATAATTATTATTTTGCGTGATTATTTCACTCTCCATTAAATAACCAATTCCAATATAGTCTCACTAGAATACATTTAATGATTTATGAATTGCAAATTTAAAATAAATGAACAAATCATATATTTTTCATGTTATTATGTGTATGGATTAGAAATATGCCTATTGGTCACATCACTAACTCGCAAAATATATACTAGTATTGTGGTGAAAACATAATTTTCTATGATATTATAAGTTCTAGTTTGTGAAGTAGTAGGAGCTTGCCCCCGAACTTAACCTAATAGTCAATAATCTAAGGTGGACATAAAAATTAAAAATTATTTAAGAAATTGAAAGAAATTGTTTAACAAATTTTGAGGACATGGAAAATGTGAAGAAGAAATTTGATAGTTTAGAATGTATACTTTCAAAGTTAAAAAGATATTTTAAAGAAACAAAAATGACAAGTTATCAAAAGCTCTTCAAATCCTATAAGCAAGACTACTTTCAAAAAATATTTTTCACTAACCACTAATAAAGTTATGTACAACATCCAATCAATGTTTCCCCCATTGTTAATATTTTTTTTAATAAAGGCTCTAATAAAAAATAACTATTGTGAATGAAAAAGTGACAACTCCTATATAAACTACTGATTCAGATATCATTGATTATAAAGTTGCTTCATTAAATTAGTGATTAAGTCTTTTATGCCAAATGATAGGAGTTAAGTCTATAGATGGTGCAAATATCAATCAGATTAGTACTTTATCAAGAGCTTCCTTTCCTATTCTAATGTTGATTAATAAGCTACAATTTATATTTATAAAGTTAATTAATATTTTTATTTCCTTTTCTTTGTTTAACTGCATTACTTTTTTTTATAAAGCAAGATGATTCCAACATAAATTTTAAAAATATTTAGGACATGATCAAATTTAGTACCCAAGTAAATACCAACTTTCATGCACAATTTTGTTTTCTATGAAAATGATAAATTTACTTTTAAAGGTATAACTTTTGATGTTTGCCAATTTGTATTTGACAACGAACTTAAACTAGTTTAATTAGTTTTTAAAAGAAATTATAGTCTAGTATAAGTTTTTCATTCCTTAGTTTTCTTTTCTATTTTGTGCCCTTTTTGTACTTGTCCTTTTCATGTTTGACTTGTAACTCTATACTATAAATATATTCATATATATGTTTTGAACATACTTTAATTCACTTTAGTTTATTTTGACTATAAGCTCATTTTCTTATTAAGGAAATACTTGTTGAAATTAGGTTTACGGTGATTTTATAATTGTTATCATTGTGCACCATTAGTTGTGTCTAATTTGCTTGTTTGTTCCATTTGGTTTTGACTATTTTGTTCATTCACATTGTTTAGCTATCATTGTAATTGGTAATAAGCTAGCTAAGACTTATGTTTGTCAAGTTATCCATATTGTTAAATTATCTTGTAAAATGATGGTAAATTAAAGGTTTCCATTATGTTAATGCTCTTTTTTTTCAATCAAATTCTATTTTGACTAGAATAAGATTGAATTATAAATTATGTCCCATAAGTATACCTTTTTTATTATTTGTTACTATCTCTTAAATATACCAATATTTATTTATTAAATAAACAACATATTTTTAGTAATATGATATTAAGGAGATTGTTGTGCGCTAAGAATGCTAGTGGCTTAATTAAAGTCAGTTTATGGCAGTGATACCTAAAAAGTGGGTTAAAAGATATGTAAATATAAGTTTCCTTCAATGTTACGTATTGTTTAAGCTTCACTTTCATAATTTTATTTTTGCATCAAGAATGGTTCAATAGTGTGGATGAGTAAATTAATTATTTATTACCCACTAGATATGCAGTCAATTTTGTAAAAATTATGACAATATGTTTAAAATTTTTCATATGTATAGCCTAATAGCCTTTTAATATTATAGTCAATTAGCAACTATTTTCATTTTTTTAACTTGAAAAGGTGGTTTTACTCTTATTGAAAAAATAATCGTGTTCTTAAAAAAGTGACCTATTGAACATAATAATTTAAATTTATTTATGCACCTGTGTCTGCATGCAACAAATAGTGTGTGCAAATGAAAACTCTCCTAAAAACCTCCTGCTAATAAATTATTATTATATTTGAGACCTTCACAAATGTCAATAAATAACTCAAAATTTTAACATGTATGTTTTAATCACAAGCATTTATTAATTTTATATTTTATATTTCAACTGTGGCATTGGTACCTTGTGGTAATCAAATATTTTGAATATATGGCTGAAATATAGGATCTAATTCTATATACTCGAAAGCGATTATTGCTAAAACTTAAAGTTTATACACCTTAATATAAATTATCTCAAGCTATAAAGAATTTGGGAGTCTAAACATTATTATACAAGAAATTAAGTATATAAAGTTTACTACAAGTCCAATTGTCTAAGTATGGAAATTATATTGATATGTTGGTTGTTAAAATAAAAATTCAATATTACTAAATATTAAGATTTTAAGATCCAATTTGAAAAAATTTATAAAAGTTATTCTTAATTTTTTTTAACAACTTTATTAAAAATCATTAAAGAGTGATCTTAGTTGTAATATATGAAAATACCTATTTAAGAAAAGGTAAGGAAAAAAAAGATTAACCTTCAAATTAATTTATGAGAAATTACAATTTATCTAGCTTTCGAAATGTAGAAAATATGCAAGTATTTAATGCACCTTTTATTAACAATGAATCAAAATCTCAAATAACTTAAATCATTTTAAGAAAAGAAACTCGCTTAATTGAAAGATTATACAACAAAGCAAAAATCAAATGATCAAAAAAATAAAAACTATAAACTCATTCAAGTTTCACTCTTAACCCTAACTACAAATTTAAAAATATATTGTAAGAAAAGGAATTGAAGAAATGAAATATATGAATATATTAAATTTTAATGTCTTCTTTGTTTAATACAACACATATTTATAGGAAAATATAAAAGGTAAAAGTTAAAAAATTTAGCTAAAATTAGATAAATATAAAAAGAAAAAAACTTCTTTCACATGCACTACATATATTAGCCAAAAAGTCATTGCTTTCTTTATATTTGTCTCCAATCAAAATACAAAAATTGTAAATGTTTCTCTCAACTTTCTATATAATAACTCTATTCAAACACGTATTTTTTTAGTTACGACCCAAATATTAAACCTTGTCAGCTTGATCTGCAACTATATTTTGGTTATATTGAAACTCAGTTTTATCCATGTCTAATCTTTGAGTTATAATAATGTGAATAAATTTTTCCATAATTATGGACTGAAGAATTACATGAATTGAATTTTCATATTAAAAGATATTCTCATTATATGAAATCTACACAAAATCAATCATTTTTCATTACTTATACCAACAACCATTTTGAAACTCAAAAATACTTATGTGAGGGAGGTTAATGATACTTTTAAATATAAAATGATAATTTAAATAGTTAATAAATGTACACTTTTAAGTATTTATTAATTGCAACAAAAAGGTCATATACATGTTATTGTAAGTAACTTTTATATTACTAAGCTGCATTTCCATTTCATTCATCCTCGCTAACTTTGTAATTAGTATTTTACTTTTTTTTTTTTTCCTTGTGCAATTAAGCCCCATAGATTTGGTCCTTAAGTAAGGCTTTTAATCACTAGCAACACCTTGGTAGAAATTTTCTAGTTTCACTATTTGTCTAGTTAATAGCATACTTAAGCAACATAATGCATACGATTGTGGACCAATGTAATCATGTTTATAAGGTCTATAACTATAACAACTGACCCACCGTATAAGGTACATTTCGTATAATGCATTTCACATGAAATTGATATATTCATTTCTTAACATTAAACTTCATAATGTCTTATAGCATAAGTCATCAGATATTTGAGATTACCTTTTTGTCAAAGTGGTCAACTTTAACATCAACTTAAAGCAAGTATAAGTATAACAAATGCATGCACTCAACATGATATTTTTTTAAAGTTGGCAAATTTTTTAGTTTTCAAACCCTAAAGACTATCATAAAAGTCCAACAAACCACAACAAGTATATTATGTTATGTTATTTGAGGTTATTAAATATTCATGCCTGTTTTGCTAAAATGATGGTGTATATAAAACAATAATAAATCCATATGTCTTATATCAATTTACACTAAATGTGTTAATAAACATTACTTCACAATAGTTAATCTTTAGCTTCTTTATTATGCTAAAAATTGCTCTAAATAAGAAATTACATGTTTGGTGAACTATTTGACATATTTTCAACATAGATTATGCTGTATAGTGACCTCCAAGCATATCTCTCTCTATCTTACTAAATATATGATATTTATGTTATGGTGACTTTCAACATTTTAGACAAATAATTACATTGCAAACTATCGTGCATACAAACCAAAATATGTTAACCTCAAAAATATCATTTGATAAACTATTTAACATTTTTTTTTAAGATAGAATGTAACTTTTCCTCCATTTTTTGGGTTTGAATATTGTTTTAAAAAAGTTTCTTTTGCTTTGATTTGTAATTTTTGTACTCCTTGTTACTTTTGAAGATTAAATGGACAAAGTTGAGGATGAAAAGATGGTAAATTTAGCACTAGTATGTTGCCTTCATCATTTGAGATTATAGCTCATTGGCTTACTCAAATGCTAGTATTATCTTTTACTATTGTTAATTAATTATTATACTCTACATGTATTTGTAACCACTTTTATGTATAACATTGCACATATAATGAATTACTTTCAATTGTGTCATAAAAACAACATTAATAGTATATAAAAACATGACATGGGATCGCCCACAAATAATATGACTTTTCTTTGCAAAAAAATCATGAATTGAATGAGTAAGAACATTATTACAATTCACTTGAAAAAGTTCACAATTTATTACAATTTTAGATTAATGGTATATAGGTTACTATTTCAATATGATGACAAATGAGCTATAAATTTTTGAGATCTCACATCACTTGGGTAAGATTTAAGGATTGTTTATATAGTACTCTGATTGCTTAAATTAGTAAAACACATTTTAAACTTGAAGTTTGTTAAGTACCTGGGTGCTAAAAATAAAACCATGTAGACTGTGAGTATTAAAGCGAATAATATCTTAACTAATAGATCAAGTTATTATAAAATTATTTAGATAAATTATTTCAGCAACTAATGATCTTCCACAAGTATTTAGTGCTAACACATGTCTTACCTATATTTTTAATTAGTTTTTGTTAACTTATTTGACCTACTCAAATTTCTATTAATATTCATATCATAGCGTTAAATCAGCACTTACTATTTGGTAATATTATTCATGTTGTGCATTCAAATAGAATACCAATGGATGAATGGGTGTCAAAGAGAAACTTGACATTATCTCTCTTGTTTCTATTCTAACAAAAATTTTTTGCTTGTATATATGGCTATGCATTCTACTTAGTTTTGATAATTAAGCAAAATGATGTACCTTTTTTCCTAAATTGCACTCGCCAATACTTGGTATGAGATAAAAAGTGCTAGTTATTTTTAATAGAAACACATTGATTGCTTTGTAATTGTAGTTTCATTTAGGATTGGAATTGTTATTTAATCAAAATGCTAATTATTTTCATGCTCTTTGTAATTTTAATACTTTGCTTTATTTTATTCATAATAACTTGAAATAATAGTTTATCTATCTCGATGTTGGGTGTGTCATCAACAAGTGAATTTACAATAAACATATTGGCAAGTACATACGTGTTTATTTTTATTTTTTTATCTGCCTATACACATTAGCTACCATACACTTAAATTATTAAATAATTAATATGACTCACAAACTAAACATTTATACTTACGAATTTGAGTTAAAAAAATAAACTGATCAAAAAGTTTCAATTATAAGAGTAAATATCATACAAATTTATTGAGGGTAATACTTCATACATTAAATGACACAATGAAAATCTCAAATCACTGAACAATTGGTGCAACTCAAAAGGCATTCATAACCATATACATTTACATCCCGTGATTACTTAAAAAAATATTTTTCACTAAAGCATTCATCACCTTTACACTTCATCATTAACTGAGAAAAAAGTTAATTTCATAAATGGATCCATGCTAGGATAATGTTATCTACAATTAAATAATGCCACTACCCACATCAATCAAAAAGCTACTATCTAACTAGTATTTATTATATAACCAAAAATACGAAGGTTTTATGTTAAGTTATAACTAGTCTGATATAGGTTTCACTTATAATTTAACATGATAATTAGACATTGATTATAAGTTTTTGCACGCACCTATCCAAATTATTCATAGGCGTCAAACTTGGCCTCACATTAATTAGTTGATAATCAGTGGTTTTTATTAGTAAACTCTCGATTGCCATAATTTTTATTTCATTAGTAAACTCTTCGATTGTCAGAATTTTCAATGATAAGTGTGTTTATTTACATATTAATCCTTTAAATCTATGTTTGTTAATGAATTTTATTTATATTTTAATTAATTATTGGTTTTACACAATAAACATGCACAAAAGAATTCTCAAAAATATGCACAAAAGAATTCCCAAATATATTCACAAAAAAATCCCCAAAAAAATAAAAAGAAAACAAGTTTTTTTTCTTTAAATATTCTTTGTCAAAATTTGCCAAACATGTATTGTATTTTGAGGATAATGTTTTGCTCAAAAATTAGATTTGAATGATTGAAAAGGATTTAAAAGAAATTCAAAAGGACACAACTTAGTATTTCGCATAAGAAAGCAAATTCATACATGTGGGAGGTAAAAATTAAGTTGGAAGATGAGTCTATATAAAGAAATTCTTTCATCGACATCCATTTAGGGGTTTTTAATGGCGTAACTTTCTCATCAAAGATGAGGAGAAGATAATTCACATTAGGGGAAAAGAGAGGTAAAGCAAGATAGTACGTAGATCTTGAAACCTTCTGTGATTTGTTTCATGCATTTTATTGCTCTCGATTCAAGTATGTGTAGCTAAATTTTCTTACTAAGGTTAAGGATCAAACCATGTTCAATGAATAATTATTTTCGTATTTAGCTAATTCTCTGCATGTGTTATTTATTATCTATGGTTCTTGTTTCATATGATTTATTAATTAATGATCTTTCCATCATTAATATCATATATTCTTGATATTTAGGAAATTTTAATTAATTTATGTTTGGATGAACAATGTTTAATGTGATTAATTTTGATTTCATATTTCTCATCAAATTGGATACATAAAATGTTTAGGAATTACACATTTAAAGCGAAAAATAATCTACATATGATTTAATTGATTTAGACTGAATCATTATATCTATAAACTAAACATAGATTGATTTCGAGTTGTCACTTTAAAATTAGAAATTAATTAGTGATTGGATGATTAATAAACTAAATATAAAATCTTAGTATCCTTTGTTTCATATATTTTTCATTTTTCTTATATAATTCTTGCTCTCATTTTGTTTACATTTATGAGCTAGTTTAAGATTTTAATTAATTTAGATTTAAATTAAACTTTCTAACAATTTTGGCAATCCCTATGGGATCAACCTCGTACCCTTGGTATAAACTCTAATGGACTTATGCACTTGAAGTAATTGAAATTTTATATTACAACATTCAACATGTAATCCTCAAACGGCTTTACAAAGTTTACATCTTTTACTTATGCTCATGTATTTTTGCCCAAATACCAACAACATAATCATTGTGAACTCTTAACCATGATTTGTTTGACAATTTTTGTTATTGCTTTATTACCATCGGTTAAGAATGCTTGTAAGAGCTATGCATAACTGTCTACTGTTTCATCATGAAGCAACACAAAACTAAATATTGTTATCCTACGCTTATGACTATGCTAACAAGCATTACTAATGATTTGTAATAAATTTTTTTTTTTTTTTGGGGTGGTATCAAACACTTACACATTCACAAAATAATCTTAATTCCATCGTTAAGTATAATCAAACCAAAATAAGTTTCGTATTCGACCTTTTTCATCTAGCGAATACTATCAAAACAACCTAGGATCTTCATCTGATTTTGTTAATAAGCAATTGCTATTTTTAGATGTGTCAACGATCTTTATGTAACAAACAACTTCAAGTTTATTCATTAAATCTTTTCTCATGTAACCAACCATATCATAACCTTCTTGTTAATCTGCAATAGAATCCATGAATGAAGAATATCCGACACTCACAAGAGCAAGTGATCACCTATGAAATAAGTAAAACTTTTTAACAAAGTGATGGAAGAAAGAAATTGGACATGGTTTGAAGAAGCCAAAGGTGAGTATGTTCAGCCGAAAAAATCTTGATAATCCTTATTATTGTACTTATCATACTTCACTGTAAATACAACTGTGTATCATTCATGAGTAATGGCACGCGATTGTTTTTTTGTCCTAAATCTTTGTTTTGAATAAACCCATCATTTTGTGAAAATAAGACCCACGTCATCTTATTTCATAATACCTTTTCTAATTTTGAAACCTGCATTTCTTATCAACCACCACTAAAATATAACATATTCTATTGAATATAAGGAAAAAGTAAGAACAACATTAAAATTTAATGCAAACCCATGAATATTTGTAATGGGTATTTGACTTTTTTCACCCAATTTCTTAAAAATGTGATTATCAATTACAAGGCGGAATGTGGGTTGTAAGGTGTGAGCAATTACCTTAATATTGTTAATGGAGATATAGGAGTTTTCCTAACATTTTGATTGGCCTATCTTCGGACGAGAAGGTCTAGGTTGATAGCTTCATATGCGAATGGTTGACTATGATTGTGTCTCTAGTTTTATGGCTGACCGCGTAAATGACAAACTATTATGGTAGTCATTTTCATCAATACCCTAAATATAGTTTTGGATTACGAACAACCAAAATTTGGAAAAAAAAAAAAAAAAAACTGTAGCAAATCTTACCAAAGCCCCCCAAATATTTATATCAAAGCTAAATGCATCTTACATCGATAGTTGTTATTTACAGTTGACCCAAATTGGTGGCTACATGGGGCCTTTTTTCTTGGTTAACTAAAAAAATTGTGCGAAAATTGAAAAACTTTTTGTCAGCTGCTTAAATCAACTGGAAGGTGGGTAGCAATTTATTAAAAAATTAAAAAAATATATATTTTATTTAGCTACTAATAACATATTTTTTCTAGGAATAATATGTTCTTTTCTTGTACAAACTAAATTTCATTTTGGGTAAATAAATCCTACAAGGACACTATTTAATTCTTAAATATAAATTTTTCTAAATAAAAAAAATATATCAATGAAAAATAAACTAAAAAAAATTCAAAATTTTGAAATAAATTCATATTGAAAAAGGAGCAATATATCCCAATAGTCATTGAACAACTTAATGTTAAGTCATCACTCTTGAACGAAGATTTGATAAAAGATATTCATATTCTACAATCTCAAAAGTTTATTGTTGAAGAAGAAAACAAAGTGTACAAGGTAGAAAAAAAAGTTTTGTATGATCTTAAACAAACACCAAGGACGTAGTACACTCAAAAACAAGAGTAAGCCTAACTTATACATGAAGTGTTAAGGTAAGTCCAACATTCTTATTGTTGCTCTTTACATCGATAACTTATTTTTAACTGAAAATAATGAGAAAATGATTGGAAAACTTAAGACAGAGATGATAAAATAATATCAAATGAATGAAATGGGTTGTCAAACTGCTTTATCGATATTGAAATTTATCAAGAAAATGATGCAGGGTTCATTTGCTAATAGAAATATGCTGAAAATATTCTTATGATATTGGAGACGCTTGGCTTTAATCTATCTGTAGCAACATCACTTGCTATGAAAGAAAAATGGAGAAGAGAAAGTTGATAAGACAAACGAAAGTTTAATTGAGAATTTGTTTTATCACGCTGCTTCAATGCCTGATTTTATGTTTACCTTTAAGTTTATTGTCAACATTTATGCACTCTTCCAACCATCTTCATCTTGAGGACTAGGACAACCAGAGGAAAGAAAAAAAAAAAAAAGAGAAGAGGGTTCTTAGACTCGAGTTGCAAGTCTAAAGAGCAAATAGCTGACATACTCCCAAAGGCAGGAGCAAAGGCTCTGCTGCAAATAGAAATTCAAGCAGCCAAGAGAACTTTAAAGTGTTCAAGAACATCACATTGATGGGAAGAATGTTAATCAATGTGATGTTAGATCTTTTAATATTAAGATAATACTATGTTCTAGTAAACTTAAGACTCCTAGTTAGCTGTAATAATAGGCTTGTTATATTATTGGAGCCTAGCGATTACCATCTATTTTCTTAAAATTTACTCTAATTATCTATGTTTTATGCAGTTCACAGTTACAATCCTGTTATTTTTATTAAATTTTCATATTTCCTTGAAAGTTAAAACCCAAAATCACTCAAATAACCAATGAACTTGAGTGTTTTGAACTATGCAAACAAAGTGATTAATATTTTTTAAAATTATGTTTAACTCAATCTCAATTCCTCCTTCTAGTTCCATCTGGAGGGAGTGTAGGCGGGATGTTATTAGTCCTCAGAGATGGGCCCAATTAAATTCCTAAGACCAATATATACCGGAGACCTAATCCCAATCATTTTGTATTGAACAACTTGTTTGTTTGTTTGTTTGTCTATGGTGGTCCTAATTTGTGTCGGCGGGTTCCATCGACAACCAACCAAAACCATATGTTATTTCTTCGCGGGTAGAGATGCTGAATCCCGTTCAGTCCACACCACCTTCGTCATCCATTCTGTCAATCTACCCTTTTCATTTTGAATTTCGCTTCGCTTTTTCCAGAAACACTTCTTACTCTTGTCTTCTAGCCCATGCGGCTGCAACTTCATCTCTCACAATCCCCTCCCCTCCCCGCTGCTCTTCTCCGTCATGAACCTCTCATTAAACCACACCACTAATCTCCCCCTTCACGCTAACACCATCTTCCTCAACAAAACCTCCATCCACTTCCGTCAATTACGAGTCTGCCGCAAACGACGCCGTCCGAAACTCTCTATCAGAAGCCACCTTAATTTCCCTTTTGATAATCTCTTTCATACTCTTCTCTCTCAGTTTCCCTCTACTAACTCTCTCGATTTACTTGCTCCCGCTTTGGGTCTTTTCTCAGGCCTCACGTTCTATGTCTCTCGCGTTAGTTCAAATAAGTTGGACCAATTATCGTGTATCGGAAACTGGGTTTTGTTTACAAGTCCGACGGTGTTCAACCGTTTTGTGCTTCTCCGCTGCCCATCGATTTCTTTCGAAGAGGCTGAATTCTTAGAGAATGTGAACGACAAGCTTGTGAAGGAAGACACACATTTTGTAAGGTTGAATAGCGGCATGATTCAGGTTAGAGGTGGGGAAGACGAGAGAGAGACTGAGATGGAGTTAAAATTGGAGTACCAAAGAGTGTGCGTTAATACAAAGGATGGCGGCGTCGTTTCATTGGATTGGCCGGCGAATTTGGACTTGGAGGAGGAGCACGGATTGGACACGACTTTGTTGTTGGTACCGGGAACCGCGGAGGGGAGTATGGAGAGGAAGATACGGACGTATGTTTGTGAAGCTCTCAAGCACGGTCTTTTTCCGGTGGTTTTGAATCCTAGAGGTTGTGGTGGCTCCCCTCTTACCACCGCACGGTAAGCAATTAGGGAGTTCAAGATTTTAATGATGCAATTTTGAAATCTATTATATTGTGCTAAGAGGGATTTGTTTCAATAGAATTAGGTTGTTGTATTGATTAGAGTAGTGGTTTTTTTTCTTTTGGTTGCATAAACTTGAGAGATATACAATGCCAATAGACTTTGACATATAGATTGACTGTCAACTTTCCATTTATTAGGACATTATTTATTTCAATAGTAAGAGCAGGGATATAAGTTCAGCGTTGTGTAGAATTAAGATGTAATAAAGCGGTGGGTGGTAAATGAGTGGAATATATATATATTTATATATGTGTGTGTGTGTATTAATAAATAAAATAAAATAAAAGCTAGCTACCAGTTCTTTGCTTAAAGCCAAGGTGATTGTTGTTTCTTGTGCTATAATATGTGTGGAATGATGGGTGCAACTGCTAGAGTGAGAAGCGGAGCAAGGGAGTATTTGGCAAGAATGTGTAGGATATAAGAAGGTAGAAACTTGAATATTCTTGGGCTGGAACAGGCTGAAACTAGCTTAACATGTCCTCTAGAGGACAAATTTTGGTGATTTCCCCTTGGAAAAAGGAAAAAAAAAAGAAAGAAAAAAAAAACTTAAATTTTCTTTTATATATGTTAAAAAAGAAGAAAAAAAAATTAAATGATTCATTTACTTGAGCTCTAGATGAGAAGAAACTTTTTCTTGGTTCTTGTTGAATAATTCTTGCAAAATCCGTCTGATAGTAGAGCTTATTAACTGCTTCATTGATGTAGGTTATTTACAGCTGCTGACAGCAATGATGTCTGCACTGCTATACAGTTCATCAATAAGGCAAGGCCATGGACAACATTGATGGGTGTTGGCTGGGGATATGGTGCAAACATGTTGACAAAATACTTGGCAGAAGTTGGAGAGAGAACACCTCTTACAGCTGCCACATGCATAGACAATCCATTTGATTTAAAGGAGGCCACAATGTCCTCTCCCCATCACATTGCTTTGGACCAGATGCTTGTTAATGGACTGATAGATATTCTCCAATCCAACAAGGTTGACAATTGCTTCAGATTTCTTTTTTAATGCAAATGTTTTATACCTTGATTGTAGGAATAAAACATTCTATAAGCTTTTTTCAACTTGTGTTAGCCACTTAGGGTTTATAGAATATGTCTTGTAGGAATAAAACATTCTGTATGCTTTTTTCAACTTGTTTTAGCCACTCAGAGTTTATAGAATATGTCTTGTAGGAATAAAACATTTGTATATGCTTTTTTTCAACTTGTGTTAGCCACTTAGGGTTTATAGAATTATATCTTGATGTCTGTGACTTATGGTAAATCAGTTCTCCAGGCATTATTTCAAGGCAGAGCAAAAGGATTTGATGTGGAAAAGGCACTAATGGCACAATCTGTCCGTGATTTTGACAAAGCAATATCTATGGTATCTTACGGCTTTGAGGCCATAGAAGACTTTTATTCAGAATCCAGCACTCGAGGAGTAGTTGGAAACATAAAGATTCCTGTTCTCTTTATACAGGTTCATATTCTTTAGTTGATACCATCTTTCTCCAGGTTTTGCATTAAGACTCCTTTTCTTTCTTTCTTTTTTTAAATTTCAGTTTTGTAAAAATTTCATGAATGAACTGTATGTTTCAATAGAACATAGCATCATTTCTTATAGATATACACATCTATATTGGCCTGGCAACTGTATGCGTGTGCATTCATATAGATAGGTATTGTAAAGTTTTATTGTTCAATATTGAATAATCAACTGTTTCTCTCTCTCAATGTGCCTAGCATTTTTATGGACATTTTGCTTGGTAGGTTCTCACTGCTACTCTAATTCCACATAACTTTCATAAGTTATCAGTCGGCATCTTGCAGGCCAATCCACTTTACTGTTCTTAGGCTGGTAATTAAATGAATAAGTCAGTCCTCTTCTTCAGAAAAAGTTACCTAATCAAAATCCTATAAAATTTTTCAGAGTGATGATAAGGCTGTGCCTCCATTCTCTATTCCACGCAGCTTAATAGCAGAAAATCCATTTACAAGCCTGCTCTTGTGTTCATTTTCACCATCCAGTGTTATTGCAAGTGGTAGAGCTGCTGAATATTGGTGCCAGAATCTTACCATTGAGGTAATTACTTAATCAAGGCTTTCTCTTCGGCGGCCAAAGATTGTTTTTTGGAGTTAAATCTACCCCATATGTCAACCAAAGTGGATGCCTGTTATGAAATTAGCACTTGCCTCCTTTTTTTTTTCTTTTTTAAAATTTGACGTGCTTCATCTGATGCATTTACAGTTATAAGAACCTTTTGAGTTTTCATTTAACATGGTGACTTTCTGTAATGAATCAAGGGAACTTGAGGCTCTGAATCTTACATTGTTGTATATCCTTTATAGCTGCTTTCTTAATTCCAAAATAATCAAATTCTCTTTGAAATATACTCTTCTTTCTCTCATTTCCATCAAACATACAGCTACATATTCTGATTGGTATGTATTTTGTGCATGCAGTGGCTTTCAGCAGTGGAGCTTGGGCTTCTAAAGGGTCGTCATCCTCTTCTAAAAGATGTGGATGTGACCATCAACCCTTCCAAAGGCTTAGCTCTTATTGAAGGTAGTGCAACTAATAAGAGTGGCAAAGTTAATAAGCTTGTGCATCTTACTCAGAAAAATATTTTGAATGGGTATTCCGTTGATCCTTTTGAGAAGATTCTTAAAGATAGTGATCCTGATGCTCGCTTCCATCTAAGGTCTGGACAAGAGTCACAGAGAAATTTGAAACTTGATAATAAGGGATTGCCAGTACCAGACAATGGCACACTGCATCACACTAGCTCTGTTGACGCAGATTTGATGGAGGAAGGGGAATCCAGTCCAGTAGATGGTGAAAGAGGCCAAGTGTTACAGACAGCACAAGTTGTTATGAATATGCTTGATGTAACTGTCTCTGGTACTCTGACAGAAGAGGAGAAAAAGAAGGTAATGCATCCATCCTTTTCTTGAGCTCAAATATGCTATCAATAATTCTTATTTTTGGGCCACCTGATCATGTCAGTCTGATTTATGCATCAGACATGAGCATATAAATATTGTAAATGTTAAAGTTGTGATCTAGTTCCTTTTTCTTTTGGATAATGTGATATGGCACACCCACAAACACAAGGAGAAAAAAAAACGAGAGAAAAAAAGGTGTTAGGTGGCATTTTGGTTTTATTTCATTTACTTGTTTCCCTCTTTCATTGACAATACATATATTTCCCTTGGTGCATGTAATGAATTGTTTTACACTTGGGGCAAGGACAGAATTCCTACAATCTTTTGCACTGTATATATATTTGAAATCTGACTGTGAAGATAGCCTAGTGTTTTGAGACCAAAAGTTATCTTACTTTCAGTAATTTCACAAAATTTTCCCTTGCACACTCTTATGTCTTCCAATGTTGTTCATTTTAGGGCTCCTCTCTTACTATCAAACTATTCTTTGTATTTTGATGTGAAAGTACTGACAGTGAAGATTGGGATCCCTACGGTGAAAATGTTTGTTCCTTTAATGGTGAAAATTAGGGTTAGATGGTGAAAATTGGCATATGGTTTTGTTCTCTGGACATAGTTCAATTAACAGTCAAAATGTAGTTTTGAAATACAACCCTCTCCCTGGTGTATTCTTTAAATACCTCAAAATTCTGTTAACAGCTTTAAGATGTTCTTCATATGAAGCATGCATAAACTGACTTACTACACTAACTGCAAAAGCAATATCTGGTCGAATGTGAGATAGATATATCAACTTTCTCACCAAAGTTTGATACCTAACAGTATTAACTGGAACACCTTCATTTTTTTTATCTAACTTCATATTGATCCATAAGAGTATCCGATGGTCTACATCCACTCATACTAGCTTCTTTTAGAAGATCAAGTATATACTTCCGTTGAGACACAATAATACCCTTTTTAGAACGAGCCACCTCCATTCCAAGAAAATATCTCAATGAACTAAGATCTTTGATCTAAAATTCATTAGCGAGATAAGTTTTTAACCTATCCATTTCTTCTTGATTATCTCCTGCGAGAATTGTATCATTAACATATATTATAAGCACTGTAATCTTTCTTTTAGAGGATTTTTCTCGTAAACATAGTATGATCTGTTTCACCCTGACAGTATCCTTGCCCTTTTATTGAATTGGTAAACTTTTCAAACCATGCTCTTAGAGACTGTTTAGGCCCATACAATGACTTCTTCAATTTACATATCTTTGACCCAAACATGTGCTCAAATCCAAGTGGAGAATCCATGTAAACTTCTTCTAGACTACCATTAACAAATGCATTCTTTATGTCTAATTGTTGTAAAGGCCAATCTAAGTTTGCAGCAATAGAGAAGAGAACTCTTATTGTGTTTAATTTTGCAATAGAAGCAAATGTTTCTAAATAATCAATTCCATAAGTTTGAGTAAAACCTTTCGCCACCAAATGAGCCTTGTACCTCTAAAGTGATCCATCTGAGTTGTATTTAATTGTAAAGACCTATATGCAGCCTACTATGGATCTATTGTCAGGCAAAGACATTAAATTATAGGGAAGTTTAGGAACGTGAAGAACATTAGTAAGAGTAAGATGTGGAGAAATGACAATAGACCCTTTTCCAGCTATGGTTGTAATCCATCAGCTATCTTGATTCTTTGATTTCCTGCACATAGATTATATGACGAAAATAATTTTGAATACACTGTCATGGGATCAGTCGTGCCTGAATCAACGATCCATGGGGATTAGTCATGCTTGAATCAACAATCCATGGGCAACTAGAATTTACAAAGAAGGTTGAGGCTAGAAAATTACCATTCTGGGCTAGAGAACAAGTGGGTGTATTAGTAGAATCTTGTAAGAGTTTACAAAGATGCTCTATCTTATCCTTAGTAAAAGGAAATTGTTCTGGCTGATTTGATTACCCTTGTCCCTCAGCTTGAAATGCTCGATTATCATTACCTGCTCTCTTTTTCCAGTTTGGTGGCTTTCCGTGAATCTTCCAGCAGGTTTCCCTTGTATGTCATGGTCTTTTACAATGATCACACCATGGACTTTCATTACATTTGTTACTTTTTTTATCTGTCTCATTTTTATAACCCTTTGTGGTCAAAGCATATGCTTCCTGCTATGAGTTTTCTTTCAGAATAGATGTACTATTTAACATGACATTTCTTCGGCATTCCTCTCTTCTTACTTCTGAGAAAATCTCCCTTAAATTCAGCAGTGGCTTCTTGTCCAGTATTCTTCCCTTCAACTCATCTAAATCCGAGTTGAGACCATTCAAAAGCACAAAAACTCGTTCATTCTCATCTCTCTTTTTTGGTTGCAGACTATCTTTGAGACAATCCCACTCATTGTTGTAACACAAATCTAACTCGTGCCACCATACTTGCATCTCATTATAATATTCTGTTACTTCTTGAGTTCCCTGTTTTGATAACCAAAGCTTAGACTTCAATTTGAAAATTTGGGATGCATTCTCAACATCAGAATAAGTCTCTCTAGCTCTATCCCTTTCATCTTTGGCTATTAGGTAAAATAAAAAAGGTTTCCCGATTGTGGGTTCCATAGAATTGATGAGCCAGGCAATAATCATTGAGTTTTCTGATTTCCATGCCTTTAGGTTCTTGTCATCATCAGTTGGTTTCTTCAATTCCCTTGTCAGATAACCTAGCTCCCTTGCCATCAATCACAAGCTTCATGGACTGAGCCTAATCAAGATAGTTCTTGCTGTTTAACTTGTGAACTGTTATTTGTAAAGAATTACTTTCAATATCAGATGGTTTAAAGGAGATTGCTGACCCTGTGTCCTCTATTTATTCTTTTGTTCCTCCTGAGGTCGAACTGGATCTACTAGCTACAGTCTTGGTAGTTTTTGCCATCAAAGAAATTTAAATAAGAGCCATGGCTCTGATACCGTGGAAGATTTTTACAAAACCTCTTTCCCTTTTTTTCCTCCTCCTTGAATACGTATAAACATCGGTACATAGAGGTGAAAAGATCCTTGATAAGTACAAAAAATAAAAAATAAAAAATAAAAAAAAATAAAACATAGCAAACTTAAACAAAAACTTCTAACAGATTTATTCTAAGAAATTAGAGTTTATCCTAAATAAGAGAAAAGATAATACAGAAAAATATTCTAACTAATCCTAACTTTTCAGCAGTAGTCATTTGAAATTTGTTTCAAGTCTTTGATGCAGAATGTATCTAGAAACTAATAGATGATGCCTCTGAAGCTGTGACCTTGTGTGTGAGCGAGAAAGCAACTGCTCCAATTTTTTCTCCTTTTAATTATTATCAATGTAAACCTCACACATCAAATAGTACCATGCTAAGCATACACGTCATAGCAATTTTGTAGATATTTGGTGAAACACCCTTCTTGGATGTAGCATAGGTGAGATTAACATCGTTACGACTTTTGGCTTTGCTTGACATATTAGTTTAGACTTGGGTGTACGAGGAAAGAGAATACATGGACCAATTATGTGAGGATATGTACAGAATTTTGTCAATTTTCAATATCCTGTAGAACAAGTACAATAAAATCTCTTTTGAGGTTATAACTTGATAGAGGTATAATTACAAAAGTTATTGTTGATATAGAGGCAAAGCATGCATTGCATTATAATTAATTAATAAAGTATGTTGAATCCAATGTATAGACACTGATAAAAGAAGTAGACAAAGTAGTTTCAAAAAAATTATACACGTATCTATGTTGTGTTGGGAATATGTAAAGTCATCTTAAAAGCCTAAACATTTGCATTCTCTTTAATATTTTCTCTCTATGTAAATTCTATAAATATTGTATATTGCATAACACAACCCATGCAATCTTTAACCAATTCAAGTGATATATTTTCTTCTTCCTCTAGCAAATTAACTATACGACACAAAGTTAGTACACCAACTCAGTTGATCAAAAATATTCATGTTGATTTGTGCAAAATGAAAGAATCAAACCCTAGCTAGAAGCAAAAGGATCTTGTGAAGTGGTTAGAAGATACTCATGGTATCACTAACAACAGCATCTTGGACACTCAAACAATCAGCCAACCTTCTTCAAAAAGAAGTGTAGTTGAACCTAAATGCAAAACTTTCAAAGATAGTAAAGTATCCCGCAGTGGTGTATGTCCTATGAGTGGTTTATATGCAATCAAGAACATGTTAATATTGTGTATGTTTCAACTGAAGAAGAAATCACTACTGCAATTAGACAAGATGTAGATAATACTAAGAATGATGGTATGAAAATATAAAAAATTAGTATGAAAGTATAAAAGATGTCCTTGTTGGTCAATTATTACATACCTACAAGTTCAAAAATGTGATAACAACTCTAAAGAGTAAATCGTTGCACCAAACAACTTTAGAAGCATATTTTATTTCATCTTTTCCTTTCTTTAATGTAATATAGCATTTATTTTTTGCAATATACAGACAATTATTCTTATACGGAGGCAAGTTTCTTTAAATGGAATCTAAACAATTTATAACTTATTACTATGCGAAGTTTATTCTTATTTATAACTTGCCTAAATTGAGACCAGAAAATTTTGTGACTACAGAAAGGTTATTCCTATATAAAGTATCACTATAGAAAGGTCTTATTTTACATTAGTGGTTACAAATTATTTTATTTTATGCAATGCATTCCCATAATTATAGCGATGTGTTTACTTGTTTGCTCCTCATAATAAACGTCATCTAAAAGCATTTCTTGACTTTGTTTTTCTATTTTCAAAGCTGAACTAGGAAAGGAAGTGGGCAGGGGGCAATTATGCTAGGATACTTCTGATACTGTGGCAGTTGATCAATATCTTGTAAACAAGTAAATTTGTTGTGTGAACAATTTGATTCTTTATTTTGCATTTTCATAATTATTATGGTGTGTTTACTTATTTTGCTCCCAAGTAAATGTCATCAAAGAGAGCTTGTCCATGTTAAAATACTTTCCAACATGACTTTACTGCAATAAAATTGTGTTCCTTGATTTCATTACTCTTCAATAATTCTCTGGTTCTTACATCCAGGTGTTGACTGCTGTTGGTCAAGGAGAGACAGTTATGAAAGCTCTACAAGATGCTGTGCCTGAAGATGTGCGTGGAAAGCTAATGGCTGCAGTATCAGGGCTTTTGCATGCTGAAGGCACAAACTTAAAATTAGATGGAATGACATCAGAGTTTAAGTCAAAGATCCAACAGAAAGTCAGAGGACGATCTTCTGAGGGTCAGAATAAAGATTCTCCTCAGGCAGATGAGGTAAAACGAGTTGATGATTTGGCAGATGGCTGTGATAATGTTCAACCTGGCCAACTAGAGTCAGACCTTCATCCTTCAGAAAATTTTCAAAAATCTGCTGATGTGGTCCAGTCTCAAACAATGAGTAATCTGCAAGGAGATAACTCCGTAATGAAAGGCACTAATGAGTCGGGAAATAATCATGAAAATGATGTGCTCAATAAAGAAAAGGCTGTTCCATATTTTGAAACTGGAGAAAAGGGATCAGAAAATAGTGCTATTTCTAACAGTCAGCCTGAAAAGGCCAGTGGTGCTGAGGAAGTAATTGTTAAAGAGGATAAAATGGAACAGGATGGTGGAGTATCTCGCCTGGAATCAAAACCTGAGAATAACCAGAGAATTGGAGAAAAAACCGTTGATTCTTCTCCTGATCAAAATAAGATAGCATCTACCAATGCCTCAGAAGAAGCAGTTTTGACTTCGGGACCCGCTTCAGAGTCTCAAGCAATGGAGAGGGAAGGAAATGATAATCAGAAGAGAGAAAACAAAAGTTTCCTGCATATAGTCAATCAAAACAAGTCCACTACACCTGATTCTACTTCCCCTACCTTCAGTGTTTCTGAAGCATTAGATGCCCTGACAGGAATGGATGATACCACCCAAATGGCTGTTAACAGTGTTTTTGGTGTGATAGAAAATATGATTACTCAGTTGGAGGAGGGAAAAGATGATGAAAATGAAGTTAAGGAGAGAAATGAGGTCAAGGATGTGAAAATTGATAGTATCCCTGAGAAACAGATCCTTGGTAATGATCACATGCTGGGAAAGATAGATGATGATAGGAGTGAGCTGAAGGTACAGTCTCATACAAGAACTGAAAGGTTGGAGGAAGAATGCACAGAAAATCCCACTTTATCAGCTGGGAATGGAACTAATTGTTTTCATAAAAATAACACAGCTAAGCATTTAGATACGGAGAAAAAAAGAGAAATAGTTGGCAGCAAAGCTATTGCTGACTATTCCAATAAACTGACATATATAAATAAAATTCCATTATATGTACCTGTGAATCTTTATGGGGAAGCTGCAGAAAATGAATACTTCCGCAGGTATCTTCTTTCAAAATTGCCAGATAACAAACCACTGGATTTAGACACAACTACTGCTCTATTGCTTGACTATTTTCCAGAAGAAGGTCAATGGAAGCTCTTGGAACAGCCCGGAAATGTAGGAGATTCTATTGGTGATGTTAGAACTAGTAAGATTGTTGACAAAGACGTTCAGACCCATTCATTTGCAAAGGGAAATGTTACAGATAAATTTATTGAACCGACATATGTAATATTAGATACCGATAAACAACAGGAACCATTTGGTGAATATGAAATGAAGGATAATATGAATGAAAATGGTGAGGCTACATCAGCAGAGTTAATGAGCTTTGTGAGAAATATTTTATTGGATTCTTTGAAGGTTGAGGTTGATCGTCGGCTAAGTCCATCTGATTGGGAAAAAATTGAATCTGATCTTGCTGGAGATTTAGAAAAGGTAGCAGATGCTGTCTCCTTGGCTGTTGTGCTTGACAGGGAGCATAAATTGTGCTTGGATAGTAAACACTACCAAATCGAATATATTTCAGAAAAAGTTGGGACTCTTCATGGGGAGAATACTATTAAAGCCATTTCCACTGCTGTTCAGGGCACAAGTTATCTGAGAAAAGTGCTTCCAGTTGGTGTTATTGTAGGCTCTAGTTTAGCTGCTTTGAGACAATATTTCAATGTATCTACAGAGCTTGATAATGATCATAAGGAACCTGTAGACTATGATGTAACCAATAAATCTGGGGAAAGAAAACATGACCAGGTCAAGGTAGCAGAGACTAATGAAATACCTATTGATAAAAATACTAGGTTAAGTGGTTTGATAAACAGAGAAGGGGTGAGACCTGAGTCTAAAAGTTTAAACAATGATACCGTCATGGTTGGTGCTGTTACAGCTGCTTTGGGAGCATCTGCATTACTGATAAAGCAATCGGTAAGAATTAGTGTATTTATTTATTTATTTTTGTATGGCTTTTGTAATCCATCCCCATAACATAGTTGCATTTTATTTCTCAGGTGCTTACAAGTTTTAAAAATATTTGTTTTCTTGAAAAATAACATGTCATTAATTTTTTGGTTAAAATCTGTAATTTTTTGAAAAAATTAGACAGCAAACAAGGGTTGGCAAGGAAAAGAAATAAAATTAATTTTCCATTGCCACTGCTTTTTTTCTTGGTCCCAATCTTTGATTTAGTTGCCATTATAAGAATTAATTATTTTGTGTGTGTGCGCGCGCGCGCGCGTGCCTAGTTGGAGGGCGTGAAATTTTGCCATTTGTGCTTCTCATGCTTACTGGTGAGTTTAAATGTGAAGGATTCATACAAAGGCAAGGAAACTGCAGAAAATTCATCCAAGGCCTTCAATGAGAAAGGAAATCATCAGAAAGATCCTTACAAGCTTGCGGAGGCAATGTCTGAAAAAAACCAGAGTAATATAGTCGCAAGCCTTGCTGAGAAAGCCATGTCAGTAGCTAGCCCAGTGGTACCCACGAAGGAAGATGGTGAAGTGGATCAAGAAAGGTATTTTCTAACATATTTATTTCGTTTATTAATGGACAAGTGTGCTTCATATTTCTAAAATTGGTCACTTTTCGTTCATGAACAGGCTGGTCGCAATGTTGGCAGATTTAGGTCAAAAGGGTGGCATGTTGAAGCTAGTTGGCAAAATTGCTTTGCTTTGGGGTGGTTTGCGTGGTGCAATGAGTCTGACTGACAGGCTTATCTTGTTTCTGCGAATAGCTGACCGCCCATTGCTGCAAAGGTGACACGAGTTGTTTAATGTCCTCATTGTTTTACCCTTGATCTTCTCTGCATCCGAAATCACATAAACTGATAGTAGCACTATAAGAGTTGATATTGATTTTGCAAGACAATATGATTTGAATAAAGTAGAAATTATTTTTACATTTGAGAAGATATAACATCTGAGTGTAACAGTTTAGGAACACATCTATTCATCGTTTTTTAAGGCTATGGTTTGTAGTACTGACAATGGGTGTTCTTGCTGAGTATTTATATCTGAAATTTGTCCCCACCAATTTATGTTTTTTTAATTTTTATTTATTCTAATAAACAGAATGTAGTGTTAGTTTTTGACTGGTCATTTTACTTTTTTTTTTCTGTTAATTAACAACTTTTCCCTTTCACAAGCAAGGCACATGGATTAAACATAACTAGGAGCATCACACCAAGCAAAAAACGACAAAATTGGCCAGATACCATCCTGAGTTAGCACTCAAGCTTAAAGCTTAAGCTTTATAGTAAGGCCTATCTACATTGCAGTCTACTTGTTAGTTCATTCTCGGTAATAGCCTTATGCTTCATTAAAAGCAGATATTGTCTCTGTAGAGTCAAATGGTCAAAAAGATGCATAGCCTGCCCCTAAATGCTGTAGTTTGTTGAGTTGCATCAACTCAATGAACGATAGGCTTTTCTGGAATCAGAAGATGAACGTGTATGTATTTTGTAGTATCATTTGTTGAGTGACAAAATACATCCTATATTACTTTAGAACAAATTTTATGACAGCATAACAAGTTGGATGCTTTTGGCCGAAGTTTGTTTTTTGCTGCATAGTGGTATTTATATTACCTGGGTGCTTTATGCATGTTATTGTATGTAAGACCTTGCCACCTGGGTGCCAGCCTTGGTCGGCAGTACTGATCAATGTCTCTCAATTAGTGGAGAAATAAAGCCATAAAATATTTGTTTGACCTTCCATAATAAATGCTTAACAACCATAACCTAACACTTTTGGGGCCAGAGCTGTTTTGTGGACAATAGTAGCATAATTATCCTTTTTCTATAAAGGGGGCTATTCCTTAACCTAGACGTAAAACTTATCTAGATGTTCCATTTTTCTATTTCTAGAAACTGTTGTTTTATATCCTTTAATTTTAGTGAAGTCCTGATTTTTCTTTTCTTATCAAGATTGTATTCTGAGCTGTGAACCTGTAATACCATGTTTCTTCCTGAAGGATTCTCGGGTTTATCAGTATGGTGCTTGTTTTATGGTCACCTGTTGTTGTTCCGCTGCTCCCAACACTTGTAGAGAGTTGGACAACAAATAATCCCTCCAGAATAGCAGAGCTTGCTTGCATCATTGGCCTCTATTGTGCTGTTATGATACTAGTTATGCTATGGGGCAGAAGAATACGCGGTTACGAAAATTCGCTGGAGAAGTACGGGTTGGATGTGACATCATTACCCAAGGTATGAATATTACTTACAACACTATATGTAATGCTTTATTCATTAGCAAATTCAAGTACTCCATAATTTTAGGATGACATTTTATGATCATGTTTATAGTGGCAATGGACTGATTCTTGTTGGAGCTAATGCTTCAGCCTGAATATCAGATCCCATGAACATCAGTAGTGGAATTGGTGTAGGACGAGAAATGATAAAGGAAAAAGGAAGACAAGGGCAGAAAAAAGGAGAAGAGAGGGAAGAATTTAGAATTAGGCAAGGAGAACAAGGAGAAAGGGAAGAAGGATAAAGAGAAAGGGGAGAGAACTAGAGAAAGAGTTGGAGACAATGTTTTAATACCATAAACTTTTTTTAAAAAGAAAAGCAAAAAGCCTAATTATAATGGCCAATTCATAAGCAAAAGTCAACAAACGCCTACTTCTATTGAATTGATGCAAACCATCATATATTTCACCCTTCGAAACTGGCCTGTGATGATAGCAACCCTCCTAAGTCCTTGTCCTTGACAATGTTTCCGAAGTTGTTCCTATAATGATAACATACTAAGCATGGTACCATATTAAGCAGGGTGCCTTCATTGATACAATTCCATGTGTAAAACTCAATGGCAAGGGAAGAATGCCCAAGAGTTCATAGAAGATTTACATTTTAGTCCATGTGGGATTTAAGCACCTGGCAGTCCACCAAGATTTGCAACCACCAATCACAATGGCCCATCATTCCGAAGTCACCTAGCTGGTAATTATGGGCCATCGTGCATTGGGAAGCATGTTGGATAATTTGTACCTAAATTCCATGTGGACTAAAAATGCAAATATTAATGGATTTATAAACTCTTGGGCAATCTTTCCTCGCCAGCTGGTTTTCAAGGATGATTTTTGCTCAAAGATTCGTATTAACGGGTATTAGAGAAGGCACTATGCCAACTATAGGATCAGATGTACAATGCTAAATATGGGATCAATATAGATACGGCTTTTAATTGTTGTTATGAAAATGATGATCTAGGGAGGGCTGGTGCAGCTTTGTAACCATTGTTATGGACAGGCTGACCTAGGGAGGGTTGTTACTGTAAAAGATAGGATCTGCAAAGTCACAGTGATTGTAGAGCTTGGTTGATAGTTTTGTTCCTATATTTCTCATAAGCTAAAAATGCAAGTTTTAATGAATATATGAACTGTTGGTCTTCCTTTTCTTGCAAAATAGTCTTCAAGGGTGAGTTCTATGCATGGTTTTTTTCAGTAAATAAAACCTAACCAACAAAACTACCCCTTATAACTGAAACAAGTAGTTCTATACAATTACTAAAACAAAATAATTCGTAGATAAATCTTGTATTGTATTTGACATCAAAATAATTTTATGCTGCAAGGATCATTTGGTGAATTTAATTTGGTTAGATATATGCCTCTTGATTTCACAGTAGTGTGAGGATTGCAAAGATCTAGCATTATGTGGCAGTGAGTAATTAATTGTCACCTTCTTCCTTCTAGGCAAAGAATTTCTTGTGCTCATTATTTTCGCTGCAGCATTCTACTGAAAATAATTGTAGCTTTCTTCTTTTATATGTTTCTTCTTTTTGTTCTCTTAATCTTTATGCTGCAATAGTTAAATGCAAGTTCTTGTCCTCTATTTAGCATAACTAAAATTTCTAATATTTATTACTAATTTGGAAATTGATGTACTTGGCTTTCATTCCCCTCAACACACCCCACACCCACCCCCCATCCTGAAACCCTCTTTAAAAATCTGGTTTAAAAAATGGGTAAGTATCCTGAGGCACTTCTTATCTCTGGACGAGTTAATATTTACCCTTTTGCTTGCAGGTCCAAAATCTTTTGAAAGGTTTGACTGCAGGAGTCATGCTTGTGTTACTAATACAGTCTCTCAATGCTTTACTTGGTTGCGTGAGTTTCACTTGGCCTGCAAGTCTTCCTTCATCTTTAAATGCTGTTGCGTGGTTCAAACTGTATGGGAAAATCTTTATGCTGGCTTGTCAAGGAATCTTTATGGCAACTGCCGCTGTGCTTGTTGAAGAATTGCTTTTCAGGTCTTGGTTGCCTGAAGAAATTGCGGCAGATCTTGGTTATCATCATGGAATTATAATCTCAGGACTCGCATTTGCTTTATCGCAGAGGTATATTCTTCATGTCATTTTGGGATATCATTTTCATGTGGTTTCCTTTCTCTTTTGTTTGCAATCATCTTCCTAGTCCCTTGATCTCATTTGACATAATTAGTAAGGAGTTATATATCCTGTTTTTCTATCACTCTTGTTAAAATAGTTTTGATCATTCTACCATGCAAAACTTTCGCCCTAATGATTTATGGAAGAAATGCATAAAATGAAGGTTAAGATGTTGTTTTGGCCCTTGCAACTTTCACTCATGTCTCTGTTAAGTTTTTAATGTTTAGTTGGTTCGATTGAGTCCAGTATATGAGTGACATCCACACTCTAACACCTTTTGATGATGTGGTATTGTCATGCTGAGATGTCACTTTTAGCTGTGCTGTATTTTTAGCTGACATGACATTTTACCGGCATGGTAGTTATTACACTATTTTGTTTTTATAGGATAATATTTGGTACATGACATTTTTACTGCCATGTTTCTTTCTAATTCAAATCTTCTCCTTCGGATGATGATTAAGCAGCCATTAAATAGCCTATCCATTGATTACTGTTGATTAATTCATTGGAAGGTCAAATTCAAAATTGGTCATGATTAGGTGGTTAGTTTAAGCTATGAACTTTACCACATGCAGTATTTTTCTTTTTCCTTTTATTCTTGCTGCAGTACCTAAACCTTAAATCCAACCATATTTCACCTCCATCCCCCCTTTCGTTTTTGTTCACATAAAAGAAAATACTACTCTTTGCAACCACATCAGAGTTTTGCCAGTTTATCCTTGGAAGTGGAATCAAATTATATTGTGTTGATTTGAGAATAATAGTGTGATCATTTGCAATCATTGATAGAAACTTTCCAATGGGATTTCAGGTGTCCACAGGCAATTCCAGGACTATGGTTATTATCGTTGGCTCTGGCAGGGGTTCGGCAAAGAAGCCAAGGGAGCCTTTCTATTCCTATTGGTTTTCGTGCAGGGATTCTGGCCTCAAGTTTCGTTTTACAAACAGGTGGCTTCCTAACCTACAAGCGCAATATCCCTCTTTGGGTAACCGAGGCACACCCATTTCAACCATTTAGTGGGGTTGCTGGTCTTGCACTCTCTTTATTATTGGCCATAATGTTCTATCCAAGACAGTTTTCTGCGAAGGAAAAAATTTGAAGTACCATTGGGGTATAAACAGAGTTTTCCAACAAAGACGAAATCATGTAGATTGTATGAGGTTGGATTTTGTTGAGAGCTTTGTGGTGGGGTTCGAACGGTTTGCAACTGACATCAAATTTTACTTGCAGTCTCTAGTCTGTGAATTTCCAGTGTGGTTGTCAGTCAAGGAGAGAAGAAAAAAGAGTCAAACTCGGAGAATAGAAGAAGTGCCTTTACCATGATGTTGGTTCTAATGCCAAAATTCTCAACAGCAGAAAGAGAGACAGCATTGCATTTCTTGGAAAGAAAGAGGCAAAGGTACTAATAACCGTGTAAGAGTTGTTAAATCCAGAAAACAGAATATGAATACAAAAGTTTTGTTAAGTAGGAAAAGCAATGTATATGTATGTATGTATGTATGTATGTGTTTAACTTTTCTTCTTCTACTTGGTTGCTTCAGGTAAAGTGTACAGACATTTTGTTAATTTGTATCACCATTTTCGCATTCAGTATACATACAAAATAGTTTTTGTGTATTAGTATGTTGCTGGTGCATTTTGCGGAACAACTATGATTGGGAATCTCTAATTTTCATTTTTCCAACTCAAACATGCAGAATATTATTGGCGGACGGTACAAAACAAACCTTTTAGTTGACGGAGGCAGATTAATCACTGGCACTCTGTTTTAACAAATTTAACCGAAGTAGAACCCGTGTCAATTGGCTACTCAAAACACGTGGTCTATGGTCTATCTAAGCCAGCCCGTTGGCTCCAACGACCCAGTAGAGTAGAACTAGAGCATTAGCCGCAAAGAAAGTCCTTAGGTGAAATTAAAAGAAGTTAAAAAATAGATATGCTTTTATTTAATTTTTTTTTTTTTTTTATCTATAAATGTAAATGCCCTCCCTTCATTCACCTGATGCTTTCTCTCAATATGCAAATACAAATTCAAGCCAGCTTTGTTCTTCCCTTCATTTCCGGTTTATGACAACACTTTCTGGTGGTGCAGTCTTTAGAAATGCAATTGCAACTGCTGTAGCTCGCTTCGAATTCCAATGCGTGGAATGAAAAATAGGCATTGTAAATAATTTAGAGAGGGAACCTGCCTGCTCCCAAAATTCATTTATCTAAAAATAATTTAAATAAAATATTTTAGACAAGATGAACTAATTAAAATGTCTTTCTTAATTTTCAATTGATCACATCAATCAAACTATTCAACTAGTCTGATAATCTCAAAATTCATTATTTTACTAGGCATTTTCTTTACACCAAATTGACTTAATCATATTAAATTTTTAAATTAAACAATTTTTTAATTGAGTTTTTTATTTATTTTTTCACGAGTAACATTACTACAGTTTTCAAATTATTTTTTTGGTTTTTTTTTTTTTTTTATATTGTATCTCAAGTGAATGTCTTTGGTCAATTAGATAATGAAAAGAAGAGAGAAAGTTAATTCTTTTAAAAATTGTAAATAATAATAATAATAATATCCAGGAATCAATGGATGACAGACATAATTACTTGCAAAGAAAATTGAGAAAATTTTCAACTGAGATTGGACACTTCTTATAGTAGAAGACAAATATTTGGTAAATATAAGCTTTACATTTGAAATTAAATAATTTGATCCTCCAATAGGAAGCTATCTCCTCTCATCTCAATAACAAAGGAAAGGATCTTACGCAAAAGTTTCTCAATTGAAAACTTTCCATTTAGTTGGCGAAGCAATCTCGAGAGAATGAGTTGTTGATGAAAGAAGATGGTTTGACTGGATTGTTAGCAGGAAGTGTACCAGTAAAATCTAGTTTGGAAGAGAGAAATGAGTTGGTTGACAGGGAACCCTTTCTTGAGCTGACCAATAGTTGAAGCGAGCATGCATTCAACAAGGCTTTTTTGATTTTACGATTACCCCCAAACTGAAAAGCAGATTATATTATTTTATTTTATTTCATATTTTGATGTTTCTACCCCTTTAAAGTTACAACTGTAACACACGTAATGCCCATGTTCTTCACTGGATATTAATAAAATTTTCAGATTTAAAGAGTTGCAGGGGTATTCGTAATCTCATTTTGCAGTAGAATTGATTATTTGAACTTCAATTGCTTACAATTCCACGGGGACATGACTTACCTGTGGATCAAGCTCCGCAACATGAATTTTTGTAAACAGAAAAATAAAAAAAAAATAAAAATGGAAAAAGTCACAAACTTCTGGAATTGAGTCACCCAAATTCAAACAAAACAATTCTGAGAAGACAAAATCAAAACAAAAACTGAAATAAAAAAAAAAAAAAGGAAAAGCCCTTTTCGTCCAATCGCCATCCTAAAACAGCCCAGCCATTATTCTTCAAATCTCAGAAACTCCCTCCTCCGCTCGGACCAACCATCCCTGAGACCCTTAACTTCCGCTTACTCAACAGCCAGAGGAACAGATTCAGCCTGTAGTAACATCCATTACATACACAATCATTAAATCGTTTAGTTTACAATCAGCAGAATGGTGGCGTATAAAAAAAGAACGAGAGATTATTTCGCATTCAAAGTCAGAAATTTTACCAGCTTACGATACTTGAGAGCATAAAACATTTCCAGGTAGCGACGGCTCTCAAGACGATCAAGGTTGGACACGTGTTTCCAGAATCCATAGACTCCGGTCAACGTCAGAAGCCTCTCAGAGTAAATTTTCCAAGTATACCTGCAACCAAAAGAGAGAGAAAATATGAAAATGAAAAACTCAAAAATGTAATAGAACCTATACTTAAAAAGACAAAAAGGGCAATTAGACATTTGCTTACTTCTCTTCAATACGCTTGAGCCCACCCTGTGAGATCTTGTCCCAGTGAGAGGGATCTGCCTTGCACTTCACAAAGAAGTCCACAAGGGTCTCAGCAGCCTGATCACCATGGTAAGGATCAATGTGGAAGCCTGATTTTCCATGAACTATAATCTCAGCTGGGCCACCATTGCATGTTGCAAACGTAGGCAATCCACAGGTCATTGCCTCAACAACAGTCAATCCAAAGGCCTCATACAAAGCTGGCTGCACAAAAGCTCCCTTAGTATCACAAATGTAGCGGTATAGTTCACCATTCCTCACCCGGTTCATCTGAGATGATATCCATCGGAACTGGCCATTCAATTTGTATTTTTCTATGAGAGCATGCATCTTCTTCATTTCAGCCTGCTCTTCCAAGTCTTTGGATTCCTTTCTTCTATCACCACCAACCACAACCAAGTTAACTAACTCACGTAGCTTGGTGTTCTTACCATACCACTCCACAAGCCCAGTTAAATTCTTTACACGGTCCAACCTTGCCATTGTAAACAAAATAGGCTTGCTTCGGTCTTTCAATACACATCTGTTTGACAAAGAATTTATCAATATTAATTAATCTGAACAAATTTCTTTCGCATGAGCAATTACTCAAACATTAAATATGAATAATGGGAAGGTAATGACGCAAACTCACAAGTGTTCCTCATTCTCAACAGGGCTGTAAAGCAGCTCCTCTATCTCTGAATGGAAAGATTTCAGCCTTCTTTTCTCCTCAGTGTAGGGGAAGTATATACTCATATCAGCACCAGGAGATACAATGTTGAACTTAGGGTCAAACACGTCAATCCCATGCACAACGCGGTAGAGTCCAGGAAGAGTGAAAGCGGTGTGACTCTCGTATTGACCAACAGTATCCTTGCTGAAATCATAAGTAATGTCGTTAGGGTTTTGGGAGAATAGCATTATACAAAATTGTCCTATGATGAGTAAAAGAGAGATCTCACCTTCCAGCAATCTCTTGGAATGTACTGGTGATGATGAAGTCTGTATGATTCATGGCTATAAGATCAGCTGTAAATTGGCATGAAAAGTGATATTTGTCATCCAATTTTTTCCAGTATATGTCTGAATCCGGGTATTTTGTTTTTTCAAGAGCATGAGCAATAGTGCACTGGAATTATAGGAAACCATAAGATCACAGTTAGTACTTCTAAGCAGAAAAAAGAAGCATAGAAATATGGCAATAACAACAAAAGACATAAGCTCTACGTCTTAATAACAAACCTGTGTAACACCTAGTTTATGGGCTAATAAAGAAGCAACAATGTTGCCATCACTGTAGTTTCCAATGATTAGATCAGGCTTGCATTGCAACTCTTTACCAATTTCAATTGCAACATCCTGACAATAAAAAATATAATAGGGCTTAGAAATTGGGAACCACAAGAAGGAAAAACAATCAATGAAATGTTCTTCTCCTAATTAAATGTCTATACCTCAGTGTAAGTCTCAAGATAGGGCCACACTTCGAATCGTGAGATCCATTGGCGGACTATTCCCTTCTCTGTTCTAAAGGGAACTCGGAGTATATCTGAATACTTAGTTCCATACACTTTCTCAAGTCGCTGACCACAAGTTGTACCAACTGCATCTGGGAGGAGACGGGTAATCTGGGTATGACAGAAAAATTAAGCACCGAACACAAATCGGTAGATGATACAGCATCACATTTGTAAGAAGCTTATACATCCCAAAGAAATTAGAATTCTTACAATGAGGATACGAGGGGTAATATCAAGTCCTTGCTGCTTTATACGAAGGAGCATCTCATTCTCCAAGGCACGAACTTGATCCAAGATGTAAACAACCTGGAATAAACCATAGTTAGCAAAACCATAATCACAAATTATAACACTCAAGTCATACAACAGATTATGCTTGCCAGCTCACCTGACCACCAGTATCAGGATAGCCCAAGACATTGTCTTGGGCAAAGTATCCATGTGGCGTAAGAATCACAACATTGAAGACCATGGGAATTCTGCCAAGGAAATTCTCAAGAGTGCATGGATCTGGTGCCTCGAGAAGATCCAAAAGAAGCTGAATCATCTCCAGTGCACGCTCAGCAGTATCACCCCACCCTCTCTCCAAACCAATCTCCTGAAATTTGAGTGCAAACTCAGAGTATGGTGTTTCAAGTGACACTGTGGTAAGATACTCCTCGGCCTTTCTCAGAACATATTGAAGAGAATTCAAGTTTTGAATTCTGTCATTCAGCATCATATTCTGCACAAGGCTACCAAATTAGACAACAGAGATTGAAATCATTGAACAAAATAGAGGCCATTATTCTTTACTAATACATCTGGTTAAGAACATTTGGATATCCTAGGAAACCAACAGATCTGAAGACCTACGCAGTAAAAGCTCAAATTTTACTACAAGGACTCCCAAACATGATGTTCTTAGCAAACTGAAGTGTGATCCAAGCCCAGTTACCTGAAATTTTTATCTAATTTCACTATAGGATTAATAGTTCTAAGAAAAAAGAAAAATTTTGCTTGTTAATGATTTTTACTGATAAGTATAAAACTAGATCTGTATCAAGGGAGAAGAAACCATGTATAGTGTATGTTCTCAGGCATACCTTGCCCTTGTGGCAGTGGACTCGGAGAAATTCAAGCAACGGGTGCATGCTCTCCTTGTCGTGGAAGAGTTTGGCAGAAAGGTGTCGATTAAGGAATTCCACGCCATTCCCAATGGATTTTGAAAGAGTTGGACGGGGAAATGATGCATTGAATGGCTCAAAGTCGAGCTCAAGCACAAAGTTGCCATTGCAGCTGCCATTAGAATAAGATGCAAAAAGTTAGTGGACAGGAATAGGAAGTGAAGAAGATTAACAGATCAAAATAAAACTTACCCTCCATCAACTAGTTCTTCCTTGAAGTGCAGATACTCAGCTACAAGTAGCTCCTCAACAACGAGGGCATGGACATTCACTCTGATGTACTCCCAAACACCAGGTCTTGGACGGACAGCAAGTGCAACCCACGGAGGTAAAACTATTGCTTCCTAAATTTCAGAAATCATGAAAAATTACACAAGTGAAGAGAATTCCAGACAAGAAATCAAAAATACCAAAAGAAAGCAAAGGTGATAATGTTACCTGGGTGGATCTTAGAACTTCAGCAAATGCCCCATCAACTAGTTTCTTTCTGTTCTCTTCAGAGATTGCTTCAAACTCCGCAATAAGTTGATGATGTTGCAGGATTCCTTTCCCCTTCCCTTCAATCCTACAAAATAAATAGTCTTCTCCTCAACATGCTCAAAATTTAAATAAGCAGAAAATTATAATTTAATATAACTTGCATCGATTTTTTGATATTTTCAAACAGAAACACAGTGTTATATCTACTCTGAAACACTATTAAAATCATAGTTTCCTATATTTGTGTTGTTATATATAGAGAGAGAACATCAACTACAAAGATCTCTAACAATACCTTGACAACAAGGCCAAAATTTCGTTCCTGTGAGCAGTGAGAGTTTCATCCAAACGCTCACGGAGGCTGTGAACGCGGGTCAAAGCACGTTCTGCCATTGTTTTTCAGACAACTTCAACTTCAACTGCAGAACCAAAAACAAGGAATGCAAGTAAATAACAAATTACAGATTATCTAAAGCCGCGTTAAATAGGGGAATAGATTACGGATAGTCACCGTAAAGTCAAAACCAAAATTAAATGCATTATTAATCTAGAAGCGTAAAAATTTCTACACCTACCACCACTTCCTCACCAACCACATTAATATTTTTTCAGTTGTACAAATAGTCTATGTTGTTCAACTAAGATTATTGTCTTAATTACTGAAACAGAACCAGATTTTAGGAATATCCTTTGTTGCCTGGCAGCTATATTTGAAGAATAATTATAATTAATCTACCATCACTTTGAGCGGTTAACAAGAATAAAGTTAGAATTTTTTTGAACGGATAAAGCAGAGTCTGCCAGCCCCCAGCCACAAATGAATTTAGAAAGAAAATTCCAGCACGAAAACTGCAGTAGAGAACGTGCGAAGAAACTAAAGGGAAAATTGGGTGTGAAAGCAAAGGAACAAACTTTGACTAGAAACAGAGTTTTTGAAACATAGACAGAAACACAAATGATGGTCAATAAATCAGCGTAAACATGAACAAGTAATTCAACAAGATCAAGGTGGTGGTGGTGATCGCGTAAACAAACAAACTTGTGCATTCTCATCAGAGAAGACAGATCACTGTGATTCATCGATTACAAGTACCACACATGATCTACAGAACTGGCTATATATCGCAAAGCAGCAAACTAACTCAAAGAAAGGATTGAATGAAGAAAATCGCAAGTACCTAAAGAAAGCAAAAGAGACGAAAGGCAAAGCGAAGCAAAGCAAACCAAAACGAAAACGCAAACAAGAAAATGGAAGAGAATGCAAGAATAGCCTAGGCGTTGAAATTTATAGCGGAGTTGGATGAACAGAGAGGTTAATTATTTAATAATTGGCAGGTTAATTTCTGTCATTATGACGTTGTAAAATACTTTCTTTTGCCTAATTCCATACCGCACGCTCAAATATATTATTACCATTAAGTCTTTTTATTGGATCCCGAGGGCATCTTGGTAATTTGATATATTCAAGTAATTTTAGCGATATATTCAAGTAATCTTTGCGAGTAATTTTTGCCGCTCTACCAGAGAGAAAATGGAGCGGACAAAATGTAGAGTAGACAGAAAGAGAGAATCATGCAGTTGACATATTTACAGTTCTTGCCGCTCAAGTCAAGAAACATAACAAACAATCAAAGAGAGGGAGAGATGATTCAAAAGGCAATTAAGTCCTATGTGGAGGTGGGGCTTGGATCTGGTGATCATGATCATCACAAGCTAAGATTTTTGGGTATTACTGTTCTACAACGCAGGCAACCAAATTGAATATAACCCTGATCCATCGTACGTACAATAATTATTTACATCTCTAAACTGTGCTATAGAAATTGAAATTGAGTGAAATGGAAAAAACTGTTCACGAGAGAGACAAAGAAAAAACAAAACGAACTAAAAATATGAAGAGCAGTACGGGATCTTTGAAGAATATGCTTGGAAGAAACTGATAATAATTACCTTTAAATTCAAAAAAAAAAAGCGTAAAACCGGAACTTGGAGAGAAAAAAAAAAAAAAACGAAAGAACGAACGAACGAACGACCGACCGAACGCAGATCTTGAACACAAAACAAACGCAAAATATGCAAAAGGGAAGAACGGACGTAATTGGTATGAAGAATGAGGGGAGGCTTGATATCCTTTTATAGTAGAAAAGAAAAAGAGTTCGGTTGGCTTCATCGTCCTCCTCCTCGTGATTATAACTTAAGAAAAATAATCAATCATCTCTATTTCCGTGAAAATGCCGTGATTACTGCCAACCCTTCCTGTGGTTTCATTGTTCTTTTCACAAAACCGCTTTTCTTTTCTTAAAAAACTAAAAATAAATATTAATCATGTTATACATTCTGACAGGGAAACATTTACGTTGAAAAGTTGAACAAGAAATATATATTTCAAATTGCATTTGCTTTTCTTGTAAGGTTCCTCTATTCTAGGGTTTCTGTTGTCTTTGACTCGACTCTATTTTATTCGTTTAATGGTTTTTCTCTTCTTTGTTTTTTAATTTTAATTTAATGCACGCCCACTTTGGCCAATATCCAATACAAATGGTGTGACATGTTTTACCGCGTGACATTTCAATCCTGTTAGCTCCAACCACGAAACTGCTGACAGGGGCGTTTGCGTCATTTTAAATCGATTAAATATGGAAAATAATTAAAACATTTTGGTTCCTTGCAGACAGACTATGCGCCAGTTGCGGCATGCGGGTGGTGTCAGGTTTTGTATGCCACGTGGCATGGTGTAATTGATGAGTGACGAACAAATTGGTAAGCGGACAGAGTTGAGCTGTGGAATTGCGATGTGGCTCCCACGTGTAAAAGTGCGAGACAGCGAAGTGTATTGGATTGGAATGGGTAAGGTCATCGTTGTCTGACGTGGCAATCTAATCGCACCGACAAAAAGTTTTATTTAAGTCTTAAAACTTAAGTAAAGGACTAATGTCATTAATTAATCAACAAATTTGCGTAAGATCCAACAAAAACATTACCGCGGCTGGAAAAAGAAATTCCTGTGGCCGGATGGCACAGTGGTTTTGCAGGAAGGACGCTGGTATTTGATTGGATTGGTTGGCTGGCAAACCCCCTCTTCCCCTGCCTTTCTTCTTCAACTCTCTAATCGGCATGAAGCAAGAAACTGTTCCCGGATGCTTATTTCTCCTCTTATCAGTTTTTCTACTTTATTATTTCTTTAAAATATAATCTTACCAAATAATAAAGTTTTATATTAGTTCGTTAATCAAAATATTTACTTTATGTTGCCTGATCAATTTATTATTATTATTATTTTAACTTTAAAAGATGCAATTTGACCTTATTAATTAGCTTATGATTAATATTATTTATATTTATTTAATTTTAAACACTAAGTTTTAGTAAAAAAATTATTCACATGTTTACCAACTCTTAATATTTTATAATTTTATCTTATGACAACTGTAATATGAAAGTTAAAACACCTCAATCTTATATTTACTATCACTGATTTTTAACTTTTTCGCACTATACATGCTTTTACTTTATAAAAAAAAATAAATAAATCAAGAACATATTAAATTTATTACTCACTGTATTTGACTTCTTACGGTGTCCTTAAAGCATACATAGGTTAACCAACCCCCCACCCCACCCAACAACCAAAAAATAAATAAATAAAATTATTAATTAAGTACAACAACAATAAATTTAATTCAATAAAAATTTGCATAGCCATGATTTTTTTAAAATCACGAGTCAAGTTTAATTATTTAAAAATAAGGAAAATATTCTCATACCAAATTACGGAAGGTGTTTTAATTAGTAATGGTTGTTTGTTGAAGGGTTGAGTTTGTGTGTGTATTTTTATTTTTATTTTTTATTTTCTAAATAATGGGGTGACACGATAAATATGTCAATAATTAAAATTAAACTTTTTATTTAATAAAACTGAAAACTGATTCTCATCCATCCGAAGAAAAGATGGTGGATAAATTTGTTCTGGCAATAGGCGTAGTAGTAGGCCAAGAGATTTGTCTCCGTCTCCCGACAGGACTGACTTGCTGTTGCGTTACGTTCCATTCAGTACGGAAAGCCGGCACCATTTTCTAATTTGCCATTTATGTCCAACTCTGCCTCGCAAATAACTTAGGTTACGGTGTTAGATCGTGTTAGATGTTGTTTTCCGATTACTACCTTTAGAAAATGAAAATACTAATATTTTTTTTTATTATTATTTCAAAATTAAAAATTCTTCATTTATTCAATAATATCTTCCAAAGCCAAAAACCTGTGTTTTATAAATCAAAACCACTTTTATGTTTAATAAAAATATTTAAAAATTTAAATTTTAAATAAATTAATTTATTCAATTAAATTGAGATTATGAGATATTCTCATAAAATTTTAATTATTCAATGTAGTAAAAATATCCTTAATTAGTTAATAAATAAAATACATCCAAATTATTTCTAGTTATGGAGTGAAAAGAAGTATGCCCACACTTTTGATGTCAAAAATAAAAAGTAATATTAAAATTTTTGAATGGATCCTATATCTATGCATGTGCGTTATTAATTCTCCAAATTCTTTCCATTTGTGGCTACCATTAAATTCTTTTTTTTTTGTTCTTATTTTTTTAATATTTTTTTTTTACTATACAATACTCTTCAATAAGTTAAAAAAATTAATTAATTAAACGTAAGAGCCACTTGAGGATATATTTCTTTTTCACGTGTCAAGTCTGAAGCTTTTGCTCCTTTCATTCATGATTATAAATAATTAAAACAATTAAGAAAAAAAAATTGTGATTGAAAGAACATGAGAAATATACACGACGTATCAGAAAAAAGTTATAAGTACCATAACATAACATAACATTAAACGACAGATCACTCACAATCTTCTCTTCCAATCCATCATTTGGAAGAATCATCACCATCTCTCTTACAATTTATATTGCGAGTAATCAATCAATATGATGATGCAGGCATTTTGTATGACTTCTAAATTTGTATGGTCATTGAACTTTTAAAATTTTATTATTATTATTATTATTATTTAAATTTTTTAAATCTATAAATAACATAATAATTTTAAATTATATATAATATTCATAGCTTCTCTTTCTTTGGTCAATTGATTAATTAGATGTCTATTCAATCATTATATTTTTCACATCTAAAATTTATAGATAGATCTCAAGTATTGACATGACATTCATCATTTAAATAATAAATTTTTTGATTGGGGGAAATAATTAATTAGTTAATGAATTAAAACAATATTATTACTTTGACATACAATTTTAACATAAAATTAAATAAATTTAATTATTTTCCATAAATTAAGAAAACATACATAGAGAGAGAGAGCAAGAGAGTTAGTTTTAAGTGAAAGAAAAAAGTAGAAATCCTATCAATATACATGAGAGGCACATGCCACCGATTAGAAGCAATGGACAACGTAACCAGAAGCAAGTTGCTCAAAGAAAGAAATAAAAGAATGGGAGGTGAATGAATATTAATAACTTTTGCAAGCCAAAAAGTTTGGTAGATTTATATGTCCATAAATATTTTTTAAGTAAGAAAGCGATGTTCCAATTGGGATTGGATGGATGGATGGATGGTTGCAATTAGCAAAATGAAATGATCATTAGTTTGGTCAGCCTAACCCCCTTTTTTTTTCTTTTCTTTTCTTTTTCTTTTTTCTTTTTTCTTTTAATTTTAACCAAAAGTCAATACTTGAACGCTCCCCCATTTAAAATTAGTTCTACCTAAAGTTTGGAATTGCCGATGGTTACAATGTACTAATTCATGTGATTGCAAAAATAAACCAAACTACCCCAAATATCTCAACTCTTTCTTTCGCTGTCGTGGGTACAAAAACTTTCAGTTAAAGAAGGGCATTTGAATTTGATGGTATGGCCCAGGCCTTGCTGGCTGCTGCATTCCTTTCATGTGGATGTGGTACAACAGCGACCCCTAAGTTAAGTAATTATACAGAGTGCCTAGGCCTGTCCGTCACTATGCTACTTCTGCTAAGCTCTCAGGTTTCGGTCCCATCTTCTTCTTTTTTTCTCTTTTTTTTTTTAAAAAAAAATATATATATATTAAAAAAATAATAATAATTCTTTTAGAGTTTGGTGGTGTTTGGATATGACTTAATCCAAAAACTTTGTAAATATGTAGCAATTTGCATCATGCAACTACAAATCTTTTACTTAATAATTAAATGCAATTGGAAATAAATTAACAGTGTTTGAAGGTATTATTATTCTATTCCATTATCTCAAGAAGGGTGGGCGGGCGTGCGTGTTGATGAATTGAAACTATTGTAGTTTCTTAGTTTTAAACGTCCCATCAAAAAAACGCAACAAAGCCAATACAAGATTTCACAAATTATTTTAATAATTACTTAAAAAATTATAATTGTTCCAACGAAAACAATTCACAGACAAATTACCGTCGGATCTGATGTGAACTGAGAACCAAGAAAGTTTCATCACAACTGGGCGGAGCAAAACTGGTTGTGATGTACATTATAATACTCTCTCTCTCTCTCTGTGCGCGTGTGTGTGTGTGTTTTTTTTAAAAAAAATTTGCTTGTTTCGGATGTTGCAAAGCCGGATTTATTATTATATTTATTGATGGATTGGATTTAAGGAGGAGGTTTCTGTGTGAAATTAATTAAAGTCTGCTCATGACGCATTATTAGGTCGTTGACTAAAACTAGTGCACAACACTTTTAACATCTTTTCTTTTGAAGGTTTTTAATTTATGTATATGGTTGTATTTGTGGGGAAATACATTTAGATCTTCTGACAGGGTCTGTAATTTAATCCCTCCTACTTCTACTCCTCTGGTTCATGACTTCTCTTATACTCCAAGTGTCACCCCGATCCCAAAGGCCAATTACTTGTTGGTTTGTAATTATCTTTCATACCCTACTACTTTAAATCTAAGGTGCATGGATTGGTGCTACTGATCTACTACTACATTCGGCAACAAATCCATTTTTAAATTCATAGTATTCAAATCCTAAAGGTATTTCATCGCCCAACAAACAAACACACACTACAATTTACCACGAAATGGACAACTCAACAACAACTCTTACGTCTTCTCCAATGTATACCCACCCATCAATATTGGTTTTAAATTAAACGTGCTCCGCTTTACAGAAATTTTAAGTCTTTTTTTTTTTTTTTTTTCATTTAACATCGACAAGTAATCAATAATTTAACGAGACCAACATGTCTCTTATCTTGTCCTCTACATTCTGCTATATAAGCCTTTCCCAGATGAGTCTATAAATTAGTCAGATCAAACAACTCTTGCCGTCACTTCTTTTTGGAGAAGAAGAAATTGTAATATTTTGTTAAGTTTAAAATAAGGTTTACAAAAACTAAACATATGCTTTCAAATATTTGAAGTGTTTTTAAAATAAAATAAAAAATAACAATTATAAATATATAATGTAAATTTTAATTAGCTTTACATCTTAATTAATTGTTATCTTGACACTCCACCCAAATAATTGAAAAAAAAAAAAAAAAGAAATGAAAAGAAAAGAAAAAGAAGCCCCAATGGTAGTGTCTTAACATAAAAAAAAAATATTTTACAACTACTTCCAAATAGGTTTTAGATACGTTGTTGCCATCTGGATGTGAAAGAAGCCAAAATAAATAAACAGGACATGTTCAATTCAATTGGCGGGTACATGAGAAAGAACAATACAGGAAAATTTCCAACTAAGTCTAATCATCAGAATCAAATAAGTGATCGCTGGAATTTTCCGGTGTCAGACAACAAAATTTAACTTTAGATTTTGTTTGCTGCTGCTGCTGCTTGCTTTTGCTTTTTACTTTCACTTTTGCTTTTGCGGCTGACTTGACCTTAGAGTTGGGCCTGTCTACTTTGTCCTGACTTCCTTCTATTCCACTCAAATCCCCACCACCACATTTTAAAAATTAGACCAGAGAGTTTTGGGTAGAGATCTCAAGTAGATTGGGCCGATCTGAGTTCATGGGCTTATTTAATATATTTTTATATTATATAAACATTATAAATTATTTAGATAGTTATAACTAAGTACTAAGTGATTTAATATTTTACTAATTTTTTTTATTTATATATCAGATATTTTTAACTATTTTATTTTAAACTAATTTAAAATTATAATACTAATTAAATTATTTATTATTATTATTATTTTTATTATCTTTGTAAAAAATTTAAGAGAGACTTGTTTAGGCACACTAGTCCTGTGGGTCGATAGTAAAAATCATGCTAGGTCTATGTCTTTCTTTCTTTCTTCTTTCTTCTTCTTCTTCTTCTTCTTTTTTTTTTTTTTTAAATGACCTGGCTTGTCAGTCTGCATGGGCTCTTTTTTAGCAAGAAATTTCAGCCCATTTAACACCTTTAGTTTTGGGCAATTTTGATGTACTATTTTTTTTATTAAATTTATGAGAAATATTATTATTATTATTATTATTGGTTTAGAGGTTTACATCATACAAATTAAATAAATAAATACATTTTGTATTAGGACCTAATACCTACATTAATATTTTGAAGTAGTATTAAAAATTTGTAGTGTTCTTTATCTTAATAAAATTATATTAGGGGTAATTTTTTTAACCTCTTCTTACATTTTTTTTTCCTTTAATAAAGATATACTTTGACATTTTAAGAGTGATATAACATAAGACATATAATATTTGAAAAGAAAAATAAGTTTTTTTTTTCTAATTTTTCTACGAGGAACAAAATAATTTCAAGTAAAACAAAGTTTGATTTTACAAAAATAAAGATGTTCTTTTGCTTTTTCAAGTGTAAATATTTTTTCACACACACAAAAGAGATGTTAAATAAGTCGTTAACTTTCAAAGACTAAATTCACATTTGTAACTATTTTCTCTCTTTTGTTTTAATAAAATATTATTATAAAAATAATTAGTTTAAAAACTTAACCTATATACAAAAACAAACACACACACACACATATATATATATATATGCAATATAGATGTTAAGTGTTTTTTTTAATGCTTTTATTATAAAATAATATAGATTTATAAAAACCAAATATCCATGAGTATCTAGATACTCATGGATATTCATTCATACTTATACTTGTAGCAAATTTATTACGAATTTTTATTTTTTATTTTTTCAAACCCATTTTAAACTCTCTTAGAGATATACCTAACTTGTTTTATTAATATTAGGTATTATCGAGTTTGTAAGTAAAATTATTATCCCTACTTATGCCATAAGCCTATTTTTTACTAAATTTCTTTTAATATTATCTCTTCATACTTTTCAACATCAATCATATATGGCCAAGAGCTTCTTATCCTTCTATGATCAAATTTTGCATTTAACTCATGCCTTTGACCTTATTGTCTACAACTTTGTCACTCATAATTATATGCTTTGGTTGTCTTGAATTAACTTGTGGTTGGTTAGGAAACTTGCCTTGCTTTCTTTCTCACACAATACTTGTTAATTTACTCGCATCTTTAGTTTGCAAATAAAAACCTCAATTTTATTTATTTACAATTGAGATTGTTGTTGAAAGGCTTGTTAAATTTAAGCCAATTGTAGTGTCAACTTCAAAATATTATTCATTATTATTTTTTTAATTATACTCATTATAAAGGTATTAGTCATATATTGATTTTATTGAACATATGCAACTCTTTGATTGTTCTTTAATGACTGAAATTGAAGGCCTTATTGCATGCATTGGATAAAGTTCCTTAATGGACCAACATATTAATTTTGATTGTTCTATTTAAAATAAGGACAATTTCTCCAACCATAATAGTAGATATTGGAGAATGGATCATTCCTTGGTCAATTGAGTTACCAATTTAATTAAGTTGCTCATAAGAATTTGCCATTAGTTTGGATGGACAATACTACATAAAATGATCTTACTCAAAATAAAACAAATTTGTTATTAGTTTGGTGAACCAAACTAATAAACTTGAAACAAGAGATGATACTTGAGCTTCCAAATTGATAAATGAAAAAAAAAAGAAACCTCATAAACTTATCTACATGGTTCCTAGCCATGAATGATCCATTGTTGAGAATTTTCACACATGTTTTCAAATAAATCCCATATCTCTTACTTAATTTTCTCAAGAAAAACATTATCAAATTCTTCATCCATCATCCTTTTATCATTAGAATGCCACAATAAAGACTCTTGAGTAATAACTCCTTATATCTTTTCTAAATTTCTTTAAACTTCTTCTAGGCCTTGGAAAAATGCCACGATGTCTCTTCTTAATTGATTAGTTCTTTAGGTATGGAAGAACATTTGAAGAAACTTATTCATCAATTAAGTCCATTAAGTGATAAAACCAACGGCAAAAAATGCAAACAAATCTTGGCTTTACCCTTTAGAGAGAATATTAATTGAACTTGTTCTTAATTTAGTCATTGATATTTGTAATAACACAAATCTCAAAGAACTCATTAACATGCAATTAAGGGCTTTATTTGCCAAACCATGGAATTAAAAAAGCAATTGCATTGTGCTAGAATTGACCTCATAGATGTTGGCATTAGTAGTCGCATATACAATACAAGAAGGTACACCTAGTAATTTGAGACATAAAATGAGCCTCAAGAGTAAGAGGTGTAATGATTTATTGGTTTTAAATCATACAGTGTTGTTCAATAGTTAGTGTAGCTTGTTCTCTTTTCTTTAGAATTTTTTCTTCTTTAAGTGTAAGATTTCCAAGCCTATTCTTCAAAATTTTCTAATTCCTTAAAAATCTAAGAAAGATATCCAATTGAGAGATGAAAATTCTTTTTATGTATACTTGAACTTCAAATATGGATATAAACCTTAAAAAAAAAACTAAGAAAAAAGCTAAGACCAATAAAAAAAAAAAAAAAATAAGAGACATGAAAGAGAAAGAACAAGACAAATACTCTCATGCCTTAATGCGTGAGGGTCAAATATATCTCAAACTTATAACATAATATATTTGACTAAATTTAATGCTTACTAAAATCTCATACATATAAAAACTAGTCATTTGTCTCTAATTATTAATAACAATAAGTATCTAAAAGGAAATTGTCAACCAAAAATGTAACAAATGCAAAATGCAAAGTTTTAAATCCTAAGGAATCCAAGGACAATGGAAACTTAACCAAACTTATTAACTATTCACACAATCTTCAATTATTTGAAAATTAAAATAAATTATAATGAGTTTTAACTTAGTAAGTATATTAGTTTTTTATATACATAAAATAAATAAATACTTATAGATAATGTATGCACATGATATGCAATGAAACAAAAACTATGGTTATTTCAAAAGTTTTATAATACTTAAACACTTTTAAGCTTTCAATTTACTAAGATTGTTTTTATTTAATTTTTTTCTTAGTAGCACTTCGCTTATTATATATTATGTATTGAGCTAATACTACCCATCGATGACACAATATATATAGGGTAAGTATAACTAAAATATATAATTTATAAAATAATGAATAATCATGTCCGAAGATAAGAGTTACTTTCTCACTCTAATTAGCAATGGGTTTTTTCATATGTACAAATATATCATGTAACACCCCCTTCCTTTCACTTCTATTCATGTGGCATATAGTATATTGAAATTATCGAAAAGACAAAAATCAACGCTTTCTCATAGTGAAGCAAAATTTTCATTTGTTCAAAAGAGTTTATAAAAAGTAACTACATAAATAGTAATAACTAAAATAGTATTAATTTTTTTTTTAAAGAATTGTTATGCATTTTAATGAAATTAATACTTCAGAGTATACAGAAAGGAAATTACATAACAATGGCCTAAACCTTAGATATACTATGCCCTGTCTGAAAATCTTTGCCTCAACTGCACTTTCCAAAATCGCTACCGCAATATCGTATTCACCTGAAAATAATAATCCCACAAAGGGGTGAGCACACCACATGACTCAGTAAGATAATACAATACTTAAATAAAGGAAGGAGCATGTTACTTGAATCCCTACTTATTTTAGCTATTTCACGCAATTCCACACACACAAGTAAATGCATGTCCACATATCAATGTACATGTTCCAACAAGCATATGCTCAATAATGTACACAAGATATCATATCATCTCCTCTAGAATTCTAAGCACTATATCATCTATGAATTCTGTATAAATATCGTAATCAGAGTAACACTCCTCATGATATACCATATACAGATAATGCAATCTCAATCAATATATTTTCTAAATGAATCACGTTATCACCTGTGTCCGTTTAAATTCTATTTTTATTTTTATCAACGAACACCTACATGATCATATAAAATCATTACATAGTTATTCGTATAAATAACGACTAATGCCGCGGCCCCATACAGAGGAACTGCTTAGAAGCCGGTATAACCACACAGTATCAATCACACACTCGGCTCGAAATAGCCAAAATATCCTAGGCTCACAATCAATACCCACATAGAATACAAATATTTCAAACACCTAAATATAGATACAACCGAGGGTATTAGTAAAATGATAACACTGCTTTTGTATGCCATTTCTACTCCCGAAAAGGTTGGTGATAGAAATTTTATTGCGTTTACAAATGATCGATTATACTAAGGAACATTATGGATCATGGTTATTACTCTAGGCCACTGGCCATTTGGAGGACAGCTGTGGATTCCACCTACCCCTCAGGGTACCACAGTCTTAACGTCACACCTCCATTAGAAACTGGCTTACAAGCCCAGCTGAGGGAGATGGAACATACATATCCGATCCACGTATCACAATTATCTCAATACTGGTTCATTACCAGTCTATGTTATCACACATTCATATTATCTTTTTATTTTCACTGAAGCAAGACAACTTGACAGTTATACTATAATCACAAATACACGTCCTCCATTCTTTATCCCATACTAGGAATTCTTTCACCTACATTAAACCTTGACTATACTATTATAAGGACACATATCAATTTAATCTTAGTCGTTCGCTAACGTGTACGGATGATAACAATGTAAACTCATAAACACACTTATAAACGTGTAAACTAATAAATCAAATGACCCGCAATACATCCAATATACCTTTTCAACAATATCCTCAAACTTCTCACATAATCTTTAATCTATTATGGATTCACCCATATTCTTTTTGTTTCATAAGCTTACCTGTGAGCTAGACAAGATTCTATATACTAGAAGTGACGCGGCCTAGATACTGCCTAACCCATTATCTTATTTAATTCATAACTTTCAATTTTCAAGCTGATGCTAGCTTTCTATTTCTAGAAAGTTAAGTTCTCTCTTAAATAATTGAGACTTGTCAAAGTGTAATCAGACTTCAACCATTTCCGCCATTTATAGTCATAACAAAAACCCGATTGTGACTGCAATAAAAGGTAATCTTAGACCCACCTCTACATGTGAAAATCAGAATACAAAGGGAGGTCATGAATAGCTATATGAATAGTATTTCTTATAGGAATTCGGCAAGAGTTTGCCTATACCTATAAGCTGCCTTACCTGCACAATAAAACCATGACAGTCCCCATACCAAATAAAACACAACGTGTTACTGCCTCATTACAATTCACACTAACACAAGCAACTCTTAGCAGATAGAAGTATTCTACCATACAGTTTGAATCTAATAGGCACACGGATTCATTTCCTTATAGATTTGTCATAATTAAGTAAATTATGGATCGTGGACATGATATCCACCGTACACTTCAATATATGTATACAATGGTCATTCGCCCACACCGAGTTCCTCAGACCAACAGGATAATTAGTTCTACCATGGGTTGCACGTACCCAAGGGTGTTGTGGAAAACAGCTGCTTCGAACCATGGGTTCAACATACTCCGCGGGCACTATGATTTTTATTATCATTTCTCAATTGCTGTGGGTTCAACATACCTCGAAAGGCACCACAGTCTTATTATCAATACGGAGCTGTTGTGGGTTCAACATACCTCAAAGGGCACCATAGTCTTATTTGTCAATCCGGAGCTGCTGTGGGTTTAACATACCTCGAAGGGCACCACAGTTTTATTATAATGATACTGCTCTATCCTGAGCGGTTTTACTAGGGTAACGGAAAAATTACCGATCCATAATTATCCCAATTATACCAGTTATCCACACAGATTTATTCATAGTCGACTCAGTCATAACAACATGACCATTTTGCCTACATTAATCAAACAGTATTTTAGTAATTTCATAATAGGTAATATAATTACCTATGCAACACATTTATTAGTCCTTATATTCTAAAAGGACTTCATACGTATGGATTTGTCGTAAGGCTAGTAGTACTTAGTTATAAAAACATATTCCACTCTGGTATATAAATAAACCATAAGACAATCAAGATAAAACACAGAAATATATTACAATTCAAACACATGGATACCCTATACCACTATTAATACAAATTCGCAGAACATATTTTAATCGGTTATCATATATTGCGTCATTACACGCAATCCCAACACGTCATCACAAATAAAAATATACTCATTACCTTACTACGACACAGTAATTATAATATACCAACGTATGCACACATGTTAATTCGAATAGTATTGCAAAACATCGAATGCAGCATCTACTCAATCATTCCATCATAAGGGCATAATTACGTATGTATATACAAGCGTTCCTACCATATAAATATATGTAAATACAAACATGAGACATACAATGCCGTATAGGTATTTTAGAATACCTAATCTAACACTGCAGGTCGACGGTAATGGTTTTACGCTTATAACTATATATATATATATATAGATAACAAACGGATATTAACACTTCTAATTGCACAATTATGCCCATTCCCCGTCAATGGGACTTTTCTATAATTTAACCCATTACTATGATGTACATTCATGTAATTATAAATATTATAAATATTAAAAACCTATTTGTCCTCAATTTAAATATTATATTATCTTACCTTCGGGCACCCAGTGCCTATACGAATGATGAAAAGCTATCTCGGAGAGGGTATATGCGTTCGAAATACTCCTTCGTACGCTACGAATTTTTTTCGAAAAACGTGCAAGTACTGTTCATTGATATTATTCATAAATACTATTCACAGTCACTATTTAACCCACAAAATTTCTATTTCCGTTTCACGAACGGAATATACTATCGCGACCCTTGCGATGTCAGGATACTGTTCATGGTGTCCATATGCCACAAAACACAAATTAAAGCCTTCAAAATCACCAATCATCTTAAAATTTTAGATTTTAAGGTACCAACTTTGGACCCTAAAATCATCATCGAAACTCATTCCAAATTGAGATCTAAACATACCGCGTTGGAGTACGAGTGTCGGAGAGCACACTGGTCAGTTTAGATTCCACCGGAGCTACACCAATCGCCGAAAATCTTGCCGGAAACACCCCTTCTCGATCAGCCTTCCCATGCCGAAATCCGGTGACCAAATGCCGGAACGGGGCACACCACCGTGAAGAGGGCGGCGAGACGGTGCTAGACGCGTCGGAGGTGTCGGTCAACTCGCCGTGGACCGTCGTGAATCGCCGGTCAAAGTTCATGTCGGCGAAGCTTCGGGCGGCGCGTGAGGGCGCGTGGCAGCGGCAATCGGGGCGGGGTTGGCGATGTTGCACTTGCGATGACCCGACGGTCCTCCACTCGCCGGTGGTGAGGTGATCCGAGGTCCGGTGACGAAAGTCACTGTTTATAGGAGAGAGAACCGTGGGGAGGAGAGAGAGAAGAGAGAGAAAATGGAGGAAAAAAGTGAAATTGATTTTTTGGGTTTTCCGACCCCATCCCGCTTATATAGTCGGGCACGCACGATGAAAATTACAGCTTTCCACTTCCGTCGTCAAATTTTTGATACCGATAATGAAATACTGTATTTTCTGCTCATACAGTACACTATCCCGAATACCAGTCAACTCTCTCTTTTATCAAAACTCTTAAAAATACTATATTATCACTCCATGATAGGGTTTTAAGAGCATAAAAATTTCAAGATGTTACATATCATCACATGAATGTGAAGACAGAATATATTTAAAGTATTCTTAATGGTCTCTCCTATATCATACCAAATATTTAACAACAATTATCACTGATACCATACTCGGAGGAATGAACACACTTATAAAGGCTCCTTATAAACTTAGAAAATACAAACTTAATTTTCATGAGCATATTTCTTATAAGATCGCTTTCTTATTACTTAAAACATAATGCATATGCTCATGTTTTAATGCCAATGCATATAACATGCAAGTAATCATATATACAAATACATAAGCATGAACAATCACATAAACATATAATAATATGAAAATCAATACTTTCATAATAACATATAATTAAAAAATATATTAAAATATAATAAAATATATACATATATTTATTGTCATTCTTTTTAAAAATCTAGTATACTTACTTCTTAATAATAATAAAAAAGCTAACTTAAATACTTTGACTTTAGTTATATTGTTTATATCATCTAATGCCTTTAACAACTTAATATTCTAAACTTGCCAAAAATAATATTATGAAGTTTAAGAATTTTTTTGTATCTTAAATGACATTCTATTCATCATGAAATTAAAACATAATCTTTAGAAATGCTTGCTTTTAGATTTGAAAATCTAAGAATGAAAGATGATGAATTATGTGTTAACTTTAATTCTAAATTAAATAATATTACTAATGAATCTTATGCTTTAGGTGAAAGATACTTAAAAACTAAACTTCTAAAGACAATATTACACTCACTTTCTGATAGGTTTCAAGCAAAAGTCACAGTAATTGAAGAAAGTAAGGGTATTGATTCAATGATAGTTGAACAATTAATGGAATATCTAAGAACGTTTGAAATGAATCTAAAATAATAGAAGGAGGAGAAAAAGCTTAGTTTTTCAAGTCAAAACAAATAGCATTGAAGATGAAGAAGAAATAGATATTGAAAATTCAGAATCCAAAGCATTCTTTGCCACAAAATTCAACAAAATTATGAGAAAAATGGAATATAAAAATAAACAAACTTTAAGATGTCTTTCAAAAGGTAAGTTGTCTATAAATTTCTTTGAAAATAGTAAAAGACAAGGTATTCAATTCAAGGAATATAAAAGTTTTGCTCATACACAAGTTAAATGTGCTAATACGCTCAAAAAGAAGTCAAAAGCAAAAAAATTCTTGGAGTGATGATGAATTAGGAGATATTCAAAAACTAAGCTTATAAGAAAAAATATTACACTCACTTTCTGATAGGTTTTAAGTAAAAATCACAACAATTGAACAAAGTAAGGATATTAATTTAATGAAAGTAAAAGAGTCAATGAGATCTCTAAGAATGTTTGAAATGAATTTGAAACAATATAAGAAAGGGAAAAGCATAGCTTTTAAAGCTAAGACAAAAGACAATAAAAATGAAGAAGAAATAGATATTGAAAATTCAAAAGCTATCTCACTCTTTACCAAAAATTCAACAAAATCATGAGAAGAATGGGATAGAAAAAGAAACAAACTTTGAGATCTCTTCCGAAAAGTAAATCTCTTATAAATTTCTTTGAAAATAATAAAAGACAAGGTATTCAATGCAAGGAATATGAAAGGTTTGGTTACATACAAGCTAAATATGCTTACACACTTAAAAAGAAGTCAAAAGCAAAGAACATTACTTAGAATGATGATGAATGAAAGGAAGAAAGTTCAGAAAATATAAGTAATTACATTGCATTTAATGCTTGCCTACATTGTAAAAGAAAGATAAAAATGTACATGTATCCATCCAACTTTATTGCAATAGAATTAATTATTAGTTGTTGCAACAAATTTGAAGAAAAGAGTGACTAAGAAATTGATTTTACTAAACTTGATTTTAATGAGAGTGATGTAGAAAGTGAGTTAGACATTAATACTATACAAGCCTTTTACAAACTAATATTCAATAAATGGGTAGATATGTGCAATCATAACAAGACTTTAGAAAAATAAGTAAGTAACCTTTTGAAAGATTGATTTGAAGCAAAGAGAATAGGGAGCTCAATAGAAAATATTATAGCTAAAAAAGATAAAAGGATAAGTGTGGTAGAAAATAAATTTGACTATACTAAAAAATTATTGAAAATGCTAAATTTAGGTATGTTAAGACTTGATCATGTTTTGACCTTAGGGAAGCAAGGTAATAATTATTAAGGGCTAAGATATACTAGTAAAAAGTCATCACACTTTAAAAAAAGGTTTGTTAAAGATGCAATTGCTGAATTCAGACCTTTCTATGTGAGTAAACATTAGATTCTTAGTCATCAAAACTATGGGTTCAAAGATAAAATTAAGAAATTCGTCTCTATTTGTCATTACTACAATGTGAGAGGTCATATTCAATCAAATTGCTTTAAATTTATGATATTTTTGAAAAATAATATGACTTTAAAGTTTAAGGCTACTTGTAGATTTAGAAAGATATAGGTAAAGAAATCAAAAATTAAATATTTAGTTCCACCTCTTTAAAAGTATTTATTACTAATACTTGATATTTTGATAATGAATGCTCTAAGCACAAGACAGTAAATTGTGAAAGTTTGATGGATTATAAAAGGTGCTTAGAAGGATATATAATTTTTGGAAATGGTGCCAAAGGAATGGTTATTGAAAAGGGAATATTCAATGTAAAAGAATTCCCAAAATTAAAAAATATATTTCATGTTAAGAGCTTGAATGCAAATTAGATTAATATTATTAAAATTTGTGGTGACAATTTTTGTGTAAAGTTTACACAAGAAAAGTGTTAAGTATTTGATAAATTTAATAATTATGTTTCGAAAGGAATTAGATTATTTAATAATTTTTATATTTTGACATATCTACTCACAAATCATAAAATTAATTGGTAATATATAAATATGGCCTAAAAAATTTAGACATTTAAATTATAAGAATTTAATCAAGATTGTGAATACAAATGTTGTGCATGGAATTCCAAAACTCAATAAAAAACGACATGAAATTTGTGGTCCATATCAACTTGGAAAGCATCTCAAGTCACAATTTACTTTATATTGATATGATAGATACATTTAGGTGGAAAATATAGGAGATAAAAGATACATTTTTTTAAATGCAAATGATTTTTCTTGGTATACTTAGATTGATTTTATTATAGAGAAAATTTATATGTTAAATTAGCAAATGAGAAATATCATAAAATGGGCAAAATAGTGAGAATAAGAAGTGATCATAGGAATGAATTTAATAATACTATTTTTCCTAATTTTTGTGGTAAATACGGGATTTCACATGAATTTTCTACCCCTAAAACACTTGAATAAATTGATGTTATAGAAAGGAAAAATAGAACTTTGCAAAAAATGGCTTGAGTTATGTTGAATGCAAAAAAATTGACCAAGAGATTATGGGCTAAAGTTATAAGCATTGTATGTTATACAATCAATCGAGTGTACTTACATCCATAACCAAGTAGGACTTCATATGAAATTTGAAAAAGGAAGGAACCCAACTTAAGCTATTTTAACATCTTTGAGAGTATGCGTTATATTTTGAGTGATAGAAAGCAGTCAAGTAAGTTTGATTTTAAAAGCAATGAAGGTATATTTCTTGGATATTCACATAATAGTCGAGTATATTGTGTTTATAATTTAAACACATGTAGTTATTAACGATTATAAAGATTTTGCATATTATTCTTTAAAGGAAGAAGTCATTAGAATCATTGAGAAAATTTAAGAAAAATTCTATAGTGAATAGAAAGACAATAAAAAGCATAAAAAATAAAATTGTCTTATCATTGCAACAAAAATATAAGATATTGTTGCAATAAAAATGTCAAAATAAGTTGACATCAATTTTGGCTTTGAATAAACTCGTATTATCAAAAATCAAACTTGAGGAGAACCATTATCTAAAGTGAAGAAAAATCATCCATTTGATCTAATGATATATAATCTTGATGAAAGTATAGTAAAAAAGAAATGATATGTTAATATTGTTGCTAAATATGTTTGTCAAACCTTTTTATTGAATTTAAGAATGTCAAAGAAGTTTTGTTAGAAGAATCTTGGGTGTGTACTATACAAAAAGAGTTATAACTATTTGCGAGAAATAATATGTTGACATTAGTACTTAGACCTAAACACACTACCATTATTAAAACAAATAGATTTTCAAAAATAAAACTGATAAATATTTGGTAACATAGTAAGAAAAAAAAAGTTAGGTTAGTTGCTAAAGGGTATACATAAATTGATGGAATTGACTTGGATAAAACCTTTGTTCTTATGGTCAAGTTAGAATCAATTAGATTATTTCTTGCTATTTTATGTGTTCTAGGCTTTAAACTATTTCAAATGGGCATCAAAAATACATCTTTGAATGGAACGTTAAATGAGAAAATCTATGTAGAATAACTTAAAGGTTTTAAGAATCTAAGTGATGCGAATTCTAAGAATATTAATATTGAAATTCAATAACTTAAAATGGAGTTGAAGCCCAAGAAAGCTAAAATTCGTATTAAAGAACTTTGACTTAATAATTAAACGAACTTAGAACTAATAATAAAGACCTTAACTCAATGATTCGCTAATCACAAGCCAAAAATATAAGTAAAGATTTGAATTTCACCATAAAAATTTCTCTATAAGTTTATAAAATTCTCTAAAGAACCAAAGAAAAAAAAATACTCTCAATCTTAATTAAATCAAATCTAATTTCTAATTATCTTTACAATATTTTTTAAAGTCTCTTTATATGCCTTAGTCCCTTTATATAAAGTTTATAATTAAAATCGTAAATAATTAGGATTAAAAGTTTTAATATAAAATAATTAGAAACAAAAATTCTTAAACAATAAAAAAATTAATTAATTAAAATATATGCCCATGTGACATTTTTAATAGGAAAAAAATCCTATTTATATGTTTGAATCACATTGACCAACTTTTAATACTCTTTAAAACTTAATTTCATGCTTGATTCCATATTTGATATTAATCTCGAACTTTGTTCAACTCAAATTTCTTGAATCAATTCATTAAGAACTACTTTAATTTTCTTTGTTCTTAATTTTGTAATTAGTTCAATTTTGGACATACAAAGAATTATTGTGAGTTTATTATTGATTCTTATCATTCTTCCTTTCTTTAAAAAGATTCAACCTCGAATTGTCACCTACATTAAAAAGAAAATAATAAAAAATATTAAAAGTGTATTAACATTATACTCATCTAGAAGATTCAATTTGTACACATTATTAGTGATTCATTCAAAAACTTGAATGGACCATCTCCCTTAGGATGCAATTTAGTCATACTTTAAACTAAAAATCTCCTTCCTCATAGGTGCCTAAACCTAATCATTAGGTTCAAAGATAACTCGTCAATGTCTTTGATTGGCTTAGTCGTGTATTGCTTGTTTCTTTTTGTAAATATGTTGTTGAAAACTCTCATATAGTTTCTTTACCATTTCAGCCTTCTTTTTACCATACTATTATTTCTTTCATCAATAGCTAAAGGTGACAAATTTAAAAGTGTTAAAGGATTAAAACTATAAAAAATCTCAAATGGTGAATAATTTGTAATAGCATGAACAACTTTATTATATGCAAACTCAATAAATGGTAAATATTCTTTCAATTTTTTAACTTTTTTTTTTGAGTGATAGTGCAAAAAAGAATAGTTAAAGTTTTAATTACTACCTTTATTTGTTTATCCGTTTTGTCACGCTTCAGACTATGAATTCGAATACGTAATAATTGTCATATACCAGTGAGAATTACCTTCATTGATAACTTATACGAATGTGTAAGACCTACAACATTAGATATGCATAAAATCACATGACATAAATAATATTCACAACCAAAATATTACAAAAATCCTAGTAGCATTTACAAAAATTTTGGAACCTTTCTACAATATTTCTATACATAATCATGAAAAATATTATATATCTAATGTTTCTTTGACAAAATGTTCGCTATCAATTAATTGTCCAAGATGAGAACCACAATCTCTTCGAAATTGTTTAATTTGAAAATATTTTTTTAAATAAAAATAAAGAGGTGAGCAATCACTTAATGAATAGATGGATAATAGTGAATTAAAATATCAATTTTTGATTAAGAGTATCATATTAACAAATTATATAATTCATAAAATTCAATCAATTATTTACACTCAAACAATTCATAGAAATCATTTTCACATTTGTTTCTATAGATATTTCAATTAAATTTGAGTTTACTTGAAAATTATTCTCCGAGACATCTATCAGTGGCCTTTTAGTTGGCATTTTGAGATTTGCTAATAAGAATTTTTACATATTTATATATAATAATAAAATTACTGAGCCTACTTGTTAGCCTTAGCTCGAATAAGAAATGTAGTGTTAAACATTTTACTATTCGATGTCTACTCTTTTGTCCCCTTTTTAGTGATAAGGAGAAAATAACTATTTCCCGCACTCTTTCTCTAATAAGGAAAAAAAACATATATATTAACGCATCATATATCAATATTTATGCATATATGTACTTGCAATTGAGCACCTACACTAAGTTATAAATTACAAAATTATAAATATATTTTCACATCATATTCCTCAATACATATATTCATAGTTGACGTACACAATTCTCAACTCATAATTTCTTACAAATTCATTATTACTTTGATATGTTAAATTCATATTCATAAAACAATTCATAAATTTAAATTTGCATTATAAAATCAAACATTTAATTTTATTTGATCAAAAAGTATTAAAAATAAGTTTAAATTCATAAAACATTGATTTTATATCATTAAAAGTATTTAAAAAATTATCAATTTATTTACAATTTACGGGAGAGGTAATTATTCCCAAAGCAGTTTTTTTGCTAAGTGGGATCTCCTTTGATAGTTATAGGTCATAAACAAAATTTTGTACATGCATAATATTAACATACTAAAACTATGAAAACGTAACCTGAATATAATGTACGTGATGCGTATGTCTCTAGTTGAAGCTGATTAAGACATTAACATTAATTTATAAATTTTTTTTATTCATTACACCAATATATATATATATATATAAACTAATTTCTACTCCTAATATTTTAAATTCCACTTCTCACCAAATATTTACTCAATTAATTCTAAACTTTTACACATCAATATTTTAATCACACAATAGTAACCAAATATGCATATTGCCATACTTTTAAAAATGCATATATAAACATATAAATATTTTAAACTTAGTATCAAAATAATAATGAGTTCAATTTTTTTTTCAGTTATATATAGATATATTTTCTAAAGTTTATGACTAATGCAATTTAATACCTACTTGTATTATACCTTTTCCAACACCATAAACATTCATTTCATTCAATTCCAATGCATTAAAATTGTTTAATATAACTTGTGGATCGTGCAAACTCATTTATCAAATTTTAATTCGTACATGTCACATACATAACACATCATTAAAATTTCATTTATTATTACAACCAAACATAATCTTTTATATATATATATATATATATATTAAATATTAGGACATAACTATGTATACCTTTAACATTAATTATTCTTTAATACATATCATATAAGCATCAAATTAATCTCATATTTAAGCCACACACACACACACACACACACAGACACAGACACAGATATTACTACATTTATTTCTTCTTACAGTCAAATATAAATTCTCATCTATTTAAACATCAAAATAAAATTATATACGCACTTTAATACAAATCACTCTTTAACATATATTCATATAAGCATTAAATTCATCAAAAAATCAAACTAAAATCATATATATACATATGCAAGAATTTCAGTTTCTAGAGTCCTAAATTTTTTTTAAAAAATTATAGTATGCCTTTAATTAGCTTATAGCATAATTTCTAAGTATGAAAATGATTAAAAAACTTACCATAAATCTTCTAAGCTTAAAGTCCTCCTTCTTGAATTTTCTTTCAATTTTTCTACCAAAAAAACTAATTGAAATTAAATGATTTTCTAAGTGTTTATGAATTGATCTAGGGTTGTTTATGGCAATATGATTTTTCTATAAATTTTTATAGGTTGTTTTGGTGGTTCATCAATGGTGGATGATGGAAGGTATGGAGGAGGAAAATGATAGAAGATGGTGGAAGCTTGGAGAGGAGAATGAAAAAAATAGGGAACAATTCAGCCAAAGAAGGATTTAAATAGCCAAAATTTTAATTTTGCTTTTTATCCACCAATCATATTATTTTAGACCTAAATGAAATATTAAATTTATTGTCTAAATTAATAAAGTATAACATTATAATTTTGTCTTTGGTTTGATGAAGTTTTTTTTAAATAGCTTTAAATTTTATAACATTTTTACTTATACCACTGTTTTAAATAAATAAATAAATATTCTAAATTCATTTGGAAAGTAAAATCAAGAAACTAAATGAACAACATATAAAATATTTATAATATTTTGATCAGATACAATACTTCTTGAAATGCTATAAAGTTGTACTATTTCTCTAAAAGGACAAATCTGTAATATTAATTGCATCAATAGTTTTATAAGAAGGTATAAATGTGTCATTTTAGAAAATTTATTAACAATACAAAAATAAAATCTCTACCACTTTTTGACTTAAGTAAACTTAGAATAAAATCTATTAAAATATCGACTTAAGACTCACTAGGTATAGGTAAGGGTGTATATAAATTATGAGGTAAGACCTTATATTTAGCTTGCCTACATGTAACACATTTGATACAAATTCATTCGATATCATGTTTTATTTTAGGCTAAAAGAAATACTTTAATAGCACATTTAAAGTCTCCTTAATACCAAAGTGTCTTATTGAATCTCTTTATGTGCCTCACGCACAAGCGACTCTTAAATAGAACTATTAAGCATACAAAGTTTATTTTCTTGACATAAATACCCATATAGTTTGTAGAATTTTTTAAAAGTTGCTTTTTCACATGCCTTATATATACTTGCAAAGTCAATATCATTAACATACAAGTTTTTAATATATTCAAAACTCAATAACTTTATATCTAAAGTAAAAATAAGGATGTACCTTCTTGATAATACATCAATCACAGTATTTTTCTTACCTTGCTTGTATTTAATCACATAGGCAAATGACTTAGTAAATTACATCCACTTGGCATGTCTTTTATTCAATTTACCTTATTTCTTTAAGTGTTTTAAGGACTCGTGGTCAGTATGTATGATGAATTCTTTTGGCCACAAGTAATATTGCAAAGTCTCTAATGTTTTACCAATGTATAGAGCTCCTTATCGTATGTTGAGTATTTCAATACTAATACATTAAGTTTTTTTTAACTAAAATAAGTTAGTGGTCTCCTTTTTTTTGCATCAAAAGAGCTCATATACTTATTTTTGGGGCATCACACTCAATTTCAAAAGTTTTAGAAAAGTTAGGTAATGCTAACAAAGGTGAGGAACGTAACTTTTCTTTTATTGAATTAAATGTATGCTCTTATTCATTACCCCACTTAAACCCAATGTTTTTTTTTTCTTTTACAATTTTAGTGAGTTATGCAACTTGTATACTAAAATCCTTAGCAAAACACCTATAAAATGTAGCCAAGTCATGAAAACTCTTTACCTTGTAATGAATTTAGGCGTTAGTTATTCTTTAATAACTTTGACCTTTTCCTCATTCACCTCTATTCTTTTTGCACTAACAACATTACCAAGAAATATAATTTTTTTATGCAAAAACAAAAAAAAAAAAATTTGTTTAAGTTGGCATATAATTTTTCCTTTCTCAACACATTAAGTAGATAACATAAATGCTCAATATGATCATTAAAATTTTTATTATACACCAAAATATTATTAAAATGGACTACAATAAATTTGCCGATAAATGCATGCAATACATGATTTATCAATTTTATAAATGTGCTAGATACATTAATTAGACCAAATGGCATGGCTAACTATTAATCACCTTCTTTCATCCTAATTTGATGATATTCACTTTTTAAGTCAATTTTTGTGAACATACATGATCCATCCAATTCATCTAATATATCATCTAGTCTAGGTATGTGATGTTTACACTTTACCGTCATATTATTGACATCTTTACAATCAACACACATTCTTCATGTTTCATCTTTTTTAGGCACAAGTAATACTAGAACTGCACTTGGCTTCATGCTCTCCTTCACATACCCTTTAACAATTAACTCCTTAACTTGCCTTTGAAACTCTTTTGTCTCTTTAGGGTTACTCTTATAAGCTACTTAATTATATATGGTAGCACTAAGAGTAAAATTAATTTGATGTTTTATCCCACTAATGGGTGGTAACCCACTATGAATGTCATTTGAAAATATGTCATCATATTCTTACAACAAAGAAATAGCATAACAAAGAAATAGCAACACTAGGTAAAGATTTATCAAGATCGTTAGTATTGATATAAGCCTCTTTGTACAAAAGTATAAATATAGGTTGATTGGCATAAAAAGTACTTTTGACATCACTTTCCATAGCATAAAAGCTCAATTGTTTCTTCTTTTTTTTCCCTCTCTTAACAATCTTTGTTTTTTTTTTATAACTCTCTTTTTCTTTTACTTTTAAACTCTCAATCACTCTTGAAATTTTATCTTCACTCTTTTCCTTTTTTTATACTCCCAATTTCACCTTTTCTCCTTAACTCACTTTCTCTTCTTGATTTCAATTGATCTTCATATACTTATTTTAGGACTAATGGAGTAAGAGCAATGAATTTGTTATTTTTTATAAAAGAATATCTATTTTTAAACTCATCATGAATGACCTTCCTATCATATTATCACGACTTACTTAATAATAAATGACTCACATGTATAAGGACAACATTATATAATACCTTATCAGAATACTTTCTAGTTGAAAAAGTAATTATTACCTTCTAGTTGAACAAGTAATTTTTTCACATTCATTTAACCACTAAAGTTAATAAGGTTTAGGATACGTTATGGTAGGTAAACTTATTTCTCAATTAAAGTATTGCTAGTCATATTAACATAACTTCTTCCATTAATAATAATATTACATACCTTATTATTGATGTTGCATCTAGTATGGAAGATTTTTTTTCCTTTGTTAATTATTATCTTATTTCTTAATTTGTGTACTCAATATACACTTAATGACAAGTACTTTACCATCGACCAAAAACTCCATACTACCATCACTAGTATTTTTAAGTGGTGGTATTGTTTCTTCCTCACTTTCTCTTTCAGTTTTTACTTTCCTATTGTCCAACAAGAGCATAACCCTTTTATTTAGACAATAAAAAGCTATATGCTCTACATCCAAATAACAAAAGTATTTAATATCATGATTACAAGTTTAAGTTTCGAATTTACTTTTACCCTTATTGAGGATCTCTCTTACTTTTTTTTTTTAGGTGGCTTAAACTTGTGCTTAAAAATAACCTTATCATTGTTCCTTAAATTAGTCCTCCATGAAAAAGATAAGCCAAATTTTAAGCTAGCTTATTTTCTTTCATTTTAAGTTGTCGTTTCATTTTTATAGTCATATGCACCATATCCTCCAAGCCCACATAATATTGCAACTCTATTACACTTGCTATATCATGATTTAGCCCATTTAAAAATCTAGCCATAATAGTTTTTCTATCCCCCTTTACATTTGTTCAAATCATGGTTACTTTCATCTTCATGTAGTAGCCCTCTATATTCTTAAACTCTTAAGTAAAACTTTGCAATTTTTGATACAAATTTCTATAATAGTGGTTAGGGATAAAATGTTTTCTCACAAGATTCAAAAGGTTTCTTATGATTTTTTCTTCAATTTATTATCAATTGATCATACTATATGATTGCATAATTAGTAAATTCAATAACAACCAATTTTATTTTTTTTCTCCTTTGAATAATTATAGTAATCAAATATTAATTCTACCTTCTTTTTCCATTCTAAGTAGCTTTCAGATTATTCCATCCTTAGAAAAGAGTTTTTTTTTTATGTTAATATTCCCAAAATTTCTATTTAACATATCTCGGCCCCTATATTCTCTCTTAATCCTCTATCACGCTTTCCAAACCTTAGCGCAAATGCACTTGTATTAAATATTGACTCTTTATTCTTTTTATCCACATTCACATACTTATTATTTCTTTTAAAATTTTTTACAGGTGTTTGTCTACCTTGTTTTCTAGAATTAGGCATTTCATTATTTTGTTCCCTTTATAAAGTAGTAAGAAAATTTTCTTGCATGTCTATTCTTTCTCTTATTTCATTTAACAGTACTTTCACGTGTTCAAGTTATTGCTAGATGGTTTCTAATATGAAAAAAGAGCTTCCTTTCTTTTCTTTATTAGATGAGTCAACTTTGTGAATGAAATATGTTATTAACTACAAAGAAGCGTTAGTAATAAACTACACTCTTTTACATGTACTCAAATTATGTCACTTATACTTGTGTTTTCACTCTATTTGGCTTTTATTTATAATAAGCTCACACTATTTTACCTTTTATCACTTTAGCTTTCTTTTTTGGTTCTTCATCAAAATAAATAAATTCAACTAAGTAATTTTTTGTGGTAGTCAAACTAAAATAAAAGTAAGAAATTGATAATGAAACTAAATTTTTAAAAGCAAATAAACCCAAAAGAATTCATAATTAAACAAAGATGACGAATTTTGAAAATAACAAAAAATTAAATATCTTTTGTAAAGATACTAATAGCCCATTTTGTTGCAATATAGATTTTTTTTTCCTTCTTATCTTTTTTCACTCTCTTTTTTTTTATTGACTTTTTTTTCTTTTTTTTGCTTTGGAATTTTGGATTTTTACTAACTTAATGCAACAAATATTGAAATCAAAGGGTAAAATTTATGTAATCATGATAACCACACAATAATCACGAAAAGGGATTCAATTTTTTTTTAATCATAATAATAATTAAATGAATAAAGATGAATACTAATGAAACAAGAAGACACGATTTAACAAGAAATAATAAAAAATACAAGATAAAATGTCAAATAAATAGTGCCATCAATGAACAACTTGATGATAGTAACACATTTCTTTATCTTTTTTTTTTTAAACAAAAAAATATAAAAGAATATAAAAATAATCAAATTTGATTTTAGAACTAAAACTCTAATACCAAACTCATGTGAATCCTAAGATTATCAATCTTAAAATCTAATAACTTGAATTGAGTTCAAACTCCAAGAAAGCTAAAGTTCAAATTAAAAAATTTTAACTCAATGATTAAAAGAAAGAATAATCAATAGTAAAGACCTTAACATAATGATTCACTAATTATGAATTAAAAGTATAAGAAAAGATTTGAATGTCACAATAAAAACTGCTTAATAAATTTATAAAGTTCTTTGAAGAAATAAAAAAAAGAGCAATACTCTTAATCTTAATTGAATAAAATATAATATTTAATTATCTTTACAATATTTTTTTTAAACCCCTTTATATAAGGCTTATAAATAAAATCTTATATATTAGGATTAAAAGTCCATCTCTAAAATAATTAGAAATAAAAATTTTTAAATAATAAAAAAATAATTAATTAAAACATATATCTGTATGGCATTTGTATTAGAAAAAAAAATCCTATCTACATGCTTGGATCACAATGACTATCTTTTGATATTTTTTAAAACTCAATTTCATACTTGATTCCATATTTGTTATTAACTTAAATCTTATTCAACTTAAATTTCTTGAATCAACCCATTAAGCACCGTTTTAATTTTTTTCATTCTTGCTCTTATAATTGGTTTAATTGGTACATGCAAAGAATTATTGTGAGTTTGTTGTTGATTCTTATTATTGAGTTTTCTAACTATGATTTTAAACTTAAAAATAAATTTTATGAATTAAAAAAAAAAGCTCTTAAAGTAAGATATGAAGATTAACTAACTTTTTGTGTGAAAAATGGTACAAGAAAGGGGGAGTTGATCAAATATTGTTTATAAAAAATTTTAGTTATGAAATTATAATTGCTTAAATTTATGTAAATGACATTATTTTTTTTTGTTTTACTTTTAAGTTTAAGGTGCAAAAATTTGTGGATCAAATGAAAAATAAATTTGAGATGGGTGTAGTTAGTGAACAAATTTACTTTTTAGGTTTATAGGTTAAACAACTCAAGAATGGTATCTTTATCACTAAAATCAAGTTTGCGACAAACTTATGAAGAAGTTTGGGTTAGAAACTACCAAAAATACGGAGACTTCTATAGGAACTAATATAAAAGTATTAAAAAAATAATATTAGTCTAGTGTTAATCTTAGTTTATATAAGAGCATGATTGATAATTTATTGTACTTAACTATTGGTTGTCTAGACATTAGGTTTAGCATAAAGTTATGTACCCACTGCCAAGTGAGTCCTAAAGAGTCACATTTATTTGTTATCAAGAGAATTATTCATTATGTAATTGGGACTAGTGGTATTTGATTTTTTTAAGGATACTAATCATAATCTTGTTGGCTATAGTGATGTTGATTGATCAGGTAATATAGATAATCGAAAAAGTATCAATAGAGGTTGTTTATTTCTTGGAAATAATTTAGTTTATGGTACAACAAGAAACAATATTCAATCTCTTTGTGTATTGTTAAAGATAAGTACATTCTTGTGGGAAGTTGATGTGCACAACTTTTGTAAATGAAACAAATACTTGAGAATTTTGGTATTAATCAAGATTTGTTAACTATTTATTGTGACAATTTAAGTGCAATAGATATTTCTAAGAACTTGTGTATGTAACACCCTTCTATTTAAAATCAACTATATAAGATATAATCTGAATTTTTTTCTTTTTTTTTTTTTTAAACATAAGGATATATATATATATATATATATGTACGAAAGTTGGATATGTATAATATCCTGGTTACACACATAATCCATAGTATATAACCCAAAAATACAAGTTTACTGTACCAACGTATATATATATATATATATATACATATACATATAGATACATATGCATAATTATGCATTAACACCAAAAAAATACCCCCATCATCAAAATACTAGCCCTGTTAACGCCTCGAAGAGTTTGCATCCATATCCCGCGGCGTCACATTACCTGTAAAAACCACAATCCACAAAGGGTGAGCGAAACAGCTCAGTAAGGAAACATAATATTCTAGTACAGAATTTGTTTCCCTACCACATATACTATACGATACTGATGACGTAGAGGTTATTAACTCATATCGCCTTAACATAATCTAACGAGATAAATACACTCCGACCCTATACTCTGTATCACTATCCACATAATGCTCATAGTTATTATATAGAATGCAAATAAATCTACATGCATTTCGAAATAAAAAACACATGACATTTTTAATAAATTATCGACAAATATATGATTGGTCGTGCTAACACAGTTATGGATCGTGGCCACAAAGTAAATTCGCCCAACCCTCATCCATTCACACCACTCGTCTATCGGGCTGAGCATATATTTTATACATGATCGATCATATAATCTGACTATAACTAAGCCAGCGGGTGTGAAGGGTATCTGAATATTCGGATCCATAACTAATGTAGTCACACAATTAATACCACATGGCCTAAAACCATGCATTCATTTTTTTTTTTAAACTATTGTACACTCAAACTATACACAATAAATACCACATATGCGCACCTATACACACAGAAATGATAAATAACGTTCACATCTCGATTTTATGCGCATATAAAATTCGTTCACATAATGAATGTATAATGCATTTGCGGATAGTGATACCTAACCAACAATTCATAACACTTCCATAATCACATATACTCGCAAATACCCAGTCTACCAATTTCACTGGGATTTATTTATCACAATTATAATTTCTACTATTACGATAAATATATCGTATACTATCCAATATTAATGGATAACCATATCAACGCATCATTTACTAATAAAGAAAATTTACATAATAATTATAACTACTATATAAAGTATTATATATACATAACACATCAAAATATTTCTAAATTTCCACAATAATAACCAAAGTTACCATTTTAACCTTCCTTCAAATTTTTCCTCATTTTGTCCACCCAAATCAATTCCTACTAATTTCATTTGCTCCCTAACATACCTAACACATTCAAACATAACATAACATGTTAAAATATAACATTTAGAGGCTTAATGAACAGTATTCCAAATTTACCATTTTGCCCCTCTTTCAATTTTCTTCCATTTTATACATTATTCTATACCCAATTTCATCTAAACACCATCCCTAAATCCATTCCTACACAAATCAACCACCAATCACAAATTCCATAAAAGAAAATTACATTTCCTTACCTTAAAATATGCCAATTGCTTGATTAAACCTCCCAATACCGCAAAACCACTTAAATCACCATTAAAAACCATAAACCACTTTTAAAAACCACTTTTCATCAAACCCATAAATTGAAACTTAGTGAAATCAAAAACTTTTACCGTCAGATTAAAGCTCTCGACGCGTAGAATAATTTTTCCTTCTGCGGTAACGCGTTTAATCGGGCGGATTAAAAGATTTCGCTTGATTTTGTCCAAAAAAATTGAAAGAGAAAGGGAGAAGCACCTCACGGCAAAGAAGAAGAAAAAGCAACTTTTGTTTCAATTTTGAAAAGTCAACCATACTTATCCAAATCCATACTTTTCAAAATTATACTATTGCCCAAAAATATTTCAAAACTTACATTTAGCTCCCAAGAAAATTATGAGACTACTCAAGCCATTTTTATATTCTTTCACTTTAGTCCATCAATTTTAATTACCACTTTTTCTTCTAATTCCTTGTGAAAAGACCATTTTACCCATAATAAAGAAAATTGGTCACTTTGGTCCTTTTTCATCCTTTATAGAGAAATTCACATCCTAATTCAATTCCACTTTTTCTATATCTTATTTACAACATTTACAAGAGTTCTGGGTGATCAAAATCTGGCAGAGTCCTTTCCATCCTTGACGTAATGACTATTTTGCCCTTTTTAGCAAAATTGTCCTTTTTTGTCCAAAATAGAAATTTTGGCATTCTTATATTTATAAGATCTATCTTTCCTTCTAACACACTCTATCATACTAATTTATATTCTTGACATTTAGCTTGATCAGTCAAAATTTTATCAAATGACGATTTTACCCTTTTTATTTTCGACTTCTCAAAAATATACCAACCGCGTCTCAAATTGAAATTAAATATACCAACATAATGTTTATGAAATTCTAAGACTTTTTATGCGGTCAAAACTCACTTTGGCCTCAATTTTGAGTGAAAAGACTATTTTGCCCTTACCCGACAAAATAACTTATTTAATCGATTTTCATTCGGTCTCCTTTCAATAACTCCATAAAACATTTTCAAAAATAAGAGATAATAAAAATTAGGGTTTATTTATATCTGAATGTCACAGTGTAGCATTCTAGGACAAAACATATTGATATTAGGCGTCACATTAGGAGAGATTTAGTAAAAAATAAGATTGTCACCCTTGATCATGTAGCTATGAACAATCAACTTATTGATATTTTTTTACCAAATCACTTTATGTATTTAGATTTAAGTTATCAAACAAATCCTTAGGGTTTTGCTATATGTGATTATATATATTTTTTAAATGTTTCAAACTTTTTTAAAGAGAATGCTTATGTTGCATGATTCAAATTTGTAATTTCAGTGTTTGATTTTCATTACATGAGCTTGAATATTTTGTATCATGACTTAAAATAGGCAAATCTTGAACTAATTTTTATGCACATGCATGATCGAATTCTTGATTAAAAATTAATTTTTGAGATTGACAAATTTTGGAATAAGATATCAATTTCAGCCATGATTATTTGCCTAAATTCTTATCTTTTTTTTAAAAAATAGTATTGCATGCTTAATAATAATAAAAAAGCTACTTACATTATTATATGGAGCTATCTATGAGTAATCTGGACTTATATATTATTAATATGTAGAAAATAATTTATCATAAGAAAAGAGCCTTAATGATAAAGTGGAAATTATTGATTTTAAAAAAATTTTAAAAAAAAAGAGAAAAAAAAGAAAAGATAGCGGTAAGAAATAATATGTGCTGCATATTCACATGCATACTTCTTTTCTAAATTAAAATTGTAATTAAGATGATACGATTAATTTAAAACTCTCATTTGATATTTTAAATTTGAATTGTTAATATCAATAAAATTAAGAAAAAATCTTGAGTCAATTTTACGTGCATACACTAGGTTTAAGATAAATGTTTATCTTTAGGTAATTATAGAGCTCTCAATTTTAATTAGTTATGCACTTTGTATTAAAGAAAAATTTTGGAAATCATTCTTTTTTGTATGCATTTTATATTTTTCCTAAGGAGACAAACTTGAACAAAATGTCCAAATTATGAGTCAAGGCATGATTAAAAATTCTTTCCTATGGGTAAGAAAGAAATATGTTTTAGATATTTTTGTACCTTAATGCAAATAAGATAAATGTTTTCAAAAGTTCAATTGAAATTTTTCATGTTTATTTAAATTTAGTGTTGGCTCATCTTTCTTATTTTGACTTAATGCCTACTTTGTTTGCTTTCTTTTATATTTTTTTTCTTGTTGTAAAGACCATAGTGAAAACTTGTAACAACCATCTCAAATCAAAAGAGACCAAGTCTATTGATGCCCAGGGAATCTTCTTCACTGCCATCCAAAATGCCAAACAAGAAATCCAATAAGCATATGAGAAATTGCCATTTCAATTTAAAGACGCATCTCACATTCTTGGTTATAAATCACCTTTTTAGATATCATGTTGTTCAATTTCAATATAGAAGGAGATTTGATTGACTTTAGTTCGATGCCTATAAAGAATCTTTGTTCATCTTCCTCATGTCAAAAGAAGAAGTGAATAGCGAGTTGCGACTCTTTCGCCACTGACTTCATCATCAAAATTTATATTTGTAATGGCGATGATAATACTAGTGACAATATGGCAACTCTGCCATCTATTACAATAAAACCTGAACTAATAATAAACACTCCAACAAAATCAATAACAACACCAAGTTCTTTAAAGGATAAATCATCTATTCAGCATAAAAGAAAAGGGAAAGAAATGATTTCTGATTCAATTCATGATGTTTCTAAAGCCAATTTTAATTAATTTTATAACAAAAATAATAAAAATTTGAGTACTAATAATGATTGGGAGAAAATTTATTAGTAAAAGTATTTTATAATTAGAACAATTTAGGGATTGTGAAGTTGTTGCCACATTGATGAAAAGTAAGTTTTTAGATAGTGTGTCTAGGGTTTCTTAATATATTGAGGAAATGGTGTATAAGTTTTATACAAATCTTTTTATTGCAATTAGATTTAAGTATTTCTAATGCATCACAAAGTTTATGTAAGAGGTCATTTGTTTGAATTTTCTCTTAGTGCTATTAACAAATTTTTTTGAACATCTGATGTTTCAGTATCCAAATTGACTGGATCCAACACATCAAGGCTTGTTGTGACAAATTTTAGAGCCTCCTCCATGACCAAGTAATCTTTTATATTGTATTGTAGCATAGTTTTACAAGACCTTAGACAATTATTGGTTATTATAGATATAGGATAACTAGTTGATTTAGGAAGATATATTTTCTTTCTAGTTATTATCTCATATGTATAAAGTAAAGTCACGAGCAACACTCTCCCATTTCCCTCATTAATTCATACACTTCTCATATATCAATAGAACATCAAGGCTAAGTCCAAACATCTTTTTATGGCTTCTTGGATCTTAAGTATTTCAATGAAGTTCTTACAAGTTTGTACACTTGCACAAGATTAACCTTAACATCCTACATCAACTTTTAGTTCACAATCGAGCACAACAACTAATCATACTTAGCAAAAATTTGTGAAAAATGAGCTTTAACTAATTTCTATCAAGTAAGAGACTCTTATTAAATAGCACATCGAGACCATACAATGTCTAACTCGCATTGAACAACTAATCATCTCTTAAATGCCCTTAGCATCTTCAACTCCTTCAATTCAACCTTTTTAGCCATTAGTTCATATTCCTGCTTCTGTTCTAACACTCAGTCCTAAACCTGTTCTACCTCAATCATTTATTCCAATAACTACAAACTTTTAATGACTCATAACTTTGATAAACTAAGAGGTGTAAAACTATTTTCTCTGCACCTTTGCAATGCTCTTTTCATTGTCATTAAAATGCTTTACTTCTCTATACAACTAAGTTTTATTTGGATATTTTTACTTGAATTATCATTTTACTCTTTGAATTTTGACATTTTGGATTTACAAATGTTAGTTAAGTGTCATATGAATTGCTGGATAATGTGATTGTTTGCTCTTGCTAAATGTCTTTAGTTATTACATATTTGTGGTTGCTTGTTGGATAATACTTTCACTTACAATTTTAGGAATTTACTTTATTTATATCTCTGCTTAGTGTCATATTTTGGCCATATTTTACTTTCTCGGCACTTTGTGGCAAAAAGGGTAATAATATGGGAAGGATGTGGAACCTATAACCCTAATATATATATATATATATATAAAGATTAAATATTTAAAATTTTAATTTATTTAGTCAACCCGTGAATATCAAAGAAAACTTATATTAATTTTTTTTTAATAAAAGTAAAATATTCACATTTATAAATTACAACTATAGTTCTGAAATATATGTCCAAAATTTTATAAAATAAAATATAATATGCCGTTTCTCGAAATTCTTACTGTATTTCAGAGGAACTACCCGAAGCCGTCCTGCAACTAACTATACTTGAAAAGTTAATCAACTGTAGGGGTAAGCAATTGAAAATTGTTTAGCAAAAATTTTGGTAAGAGTTAGCCTATATATATACACTACACTACTTGCAAAGAAAACCATAACACTTTCAATATCATTCAATAATGACTTACTGCTTTTTCAACAGATATCAATATCACTACACATCATCTTTTAGTACGCAAAAGAATTCTGTTACATATTTCTTTTTCTCACTCTTTTCTGTTCTATTTCTATACCATTCTAATTTTGTTCATTCTATTTTTTCAGTATAAAATCTGGATTCTAGTTTTGTATTCTGCTATGTATTCTAACAGTATAGTATATATACTAAATTGTATAGCACACATCAGCATGTAAGTAAAACAATTTAGTACATTCTATTTATTCTACTCTGATTCTAATTCATTTTATTCTAGACCAGTCATAATTAGGATATACCATGAATCATGGTTACCATAATCATCCTATACACACCTATTCCTCTATCAATTTGTGCACAAATACTAGTTATACTATAGATTCAACATACCTTTTAGGACATTATGGTAAACAGTCGCTTCCTATCATGGATTCAACAACCTCTAGGGTTTCATGGAGAACTGTTCTGATTACAACATATCCTTTTGGGTATCACAAGGACGATTGTGGGTTTAGTTTACTCCTCAGGGAATCACTGTTAAAATAATAATAATTACGATTCGTCTTGAGTGATTTTGCCAGTGTATAGAAAAGTTATGTGGATCTATAATTACCTTAATTATACAATTTTTTTATAATAATTATTAACACTTTATCCTTAACTATTCTCTATGACATTTTGATAATTTCACATTAACCATAATAATCACATATAATACATTCCGACAATCCCTTACCAACATTAAAAGGAATTCATACACATTACTAAATCACACAAATATAAGTGCATGTACCCATAATTAATAGTCATAATAAAATAATAATACCTATTAACACACACACACACACACACACACACACACACACACACACACACATATTAATATATCCATATGTATCATACTATAACACCATATCATACACTATGATTAAAACATACAACGCCGTAAAGATATTTTAAAATATCTCAGTATGGCGATGGATGTTGATGGAATATATTATACATTTCAATATAATCCATTCTACTTTCAATAATAGATCAAAATCATCCAAACACTTCTAAGTTTTATAAACATACCTATTCTCTACAATGAGATTTAATTCAGTATATTTCATAATTATATCTATAAATTAATATATTTATTAAAACATAACATAATAGAACTTATATATTATTCACACTCTTTAATGACTGAATTTTTAGTTAAACTCTTTTTTTAATATTATTTATTTTTATCCATTCAAGTCAAATTCTACCAATTCTAATGTTTTATAATAAATTTATAAATATATCATAAAATAACATTTAAAGTTATCTAAATAGTAACTAAAATTACTATTTTACCCATTCTTCATTTATTTTCTGTTTTAATCAATCAAATTAAATTCAGTCAATTTTGTTATTTCACCATACCATTATTAACACATAATTCTCTTAAAAATCAGTAAGTAAAGTCTCAATAAATAGTATCTAAACTTTTTAATTTTACATTTTTTCTATTTTTCTTCTAATTTACACATGCAAATCAATTCCTACCATTTTTTTTTATTCTCTAAGACATTTATACACATTTAAATATATTAAAATATATCAAAATCAAATATTTAAGTACTCTATAAACAATGGCCGCATATGTTATAATATACATAAATTAATTTTTTTTATATATATAATTTTATTCACTCCAATCTACTTTTCAAATATTCAATTTCATAAATCATGCATTAATTCCATAAAACTCCCAAGTTACTTAATTAAGATTTAGGGTTCTTACCTCAAATCCAAATTTGATGGCAACTACACCAAATTCAAGTTAAAAAAATACCTAAATTATTATTTAAACTATAAAAATACCATCAAAATCACTTTTCAACACATTTATAAACTAAAACTTAACGAAATCAAGAACTTTTACAGTCAAATTAAAGTTTTCAACACATAAAATAATTTTTTCTTCTATGATAACACATTTAATCGGGCAAATTATGATATTTCGCTTAATTTTTTTAAGAAAATAAAAAAAATTGAAAGAGAAAGGAGAGAGAGCTTCCCGGCAAGAGAGAGAGGGAGGAAGATAATTTGATCTAATTTTGAAGAGTCAAAGAGTCTTATCCAATTTAATATTTTTAAAAATTATACTTTTATCCAATAATTTTTTAAAATTTACATTTAACTCTCAAATAAATTATAAGGTTACCCAAGTTATTTTTAGATTCTTTCACTTTATTCCATCAGTTTTAATTCTCATTTTTTCTTCAAATTTTTTATGGAAAAATCATTTTATCCATAATAAAAAAAATTAGTCATTTTGATCATTTTTTATCATTTCTAGGAGAATTCACATCCAAATTCGATTCTACTTTTTTCTACTTCTTATTTACAATATTTACAAGAGTTCTGGGTGATCGAAATCTGGTGAAGTCCTTCTGATCCTGAACATAATGATCATTTTATCCTTTTTATCAAAATTATTCATTTTCGTTCAAAATAGTAATTTTAATATTTTTAGGGTTATAAAACTATCTTTCTTTTTAACACACTCTATTATACTAATTTACATCCTTAACATCTAACTCGGTCAATTAAAATTTTATCGAAATGATAATTTTGTCTTTTCTTACCAATAGTATCCGTTTACGCCTAATTTTCATCTTAACAGATTTTTAAAACTTCTCTTCTACATTTGTTTCTCTAATAAAATACTTTTATCACACATTTCTATATGATTATAATAAGAGATCCATTAAATACTTAAATTTTCAAGATATTACAGAAAAAAAGTGACAAGTCAGTGCATATTATTATAATATGGGAAGACAAGTGACAAGTTAATAACAAGTGAGTGCATATATTCAGGGGGAGTAGAGTAGAATTTGTGAGTGTATATTCAAAGAGAATAGTATAATTTTTAAAGACTTGCACAATAAGGATGAGTAGTCATTTTTATACTTCACAATATTTCAATAATTTTTGTTTTCAATACATGATTATGGATATGTATAGCCAAAAGAACGCTAAAAAGGGAGATTGTTAAAATTTGCAATGTTGTCATCTTTTGAAAAATCGTTATGATTAATTGTCATGTTGCAATATATTGAGTTGGTTACTATTAATTTAATGTGATACTACTAATTTGTATTTTTATGATTTTCACGTGAGAAGAAGTTTTAGGTTTTCTAGCTATATTAAACAATGTTAATTTTTATACATACTAGATAACTTATTATGACATATGTTTTGCAAACAAACGAAAGGAGAATTATTGAAAAAATAAGAGTTCTATTTAGGGAAGATTTCTTCTTATTTATAAAGATACACTATTTTTAATTTTGAAAAACAAAATCACACAAAACAAGGGTTATGTTTTTATTATATATATGTGCATTGTTTCTTTTATCCAGCAACCTTACGAATGCCAACAAGAATAAGAGTGTTGTGAGTTTGTTTCTATGGTTCCTTTATTTTTCAAATTGTTTTATGTTTCTTTTATGATTTTAAAAAATAAATTAATAAAAATTATAAGTTTGTAATTTTTAATTTTATAAATTTAAAGAGTCATTTTTTTAAGTGTTGTGAAAATATTGTTATATTGTTCTTCGAGAGAAGATTTTGTGATTATTAATAGGAGTTTAATAGCATCTAGTAAAGAGATCTTGCTAAATTAAGTAAGGAGTTTTGATGCATCAAGGCAAAAGAATATTGCTCAATAAATCCACATAGAAAGATTCATGATAATAATAACAAATATAAGAACGAATTTTTATTTTGTATAAGTTCATTAATGTTTGTAATCGTTAATTTTTTTAGTGAATTATTTTTTTTTTCAATATGTGATCTCTTATATGTAAAATTAAAAAATAAAATTACATTAAAATTTAGTTATTTCTTTGTTTAATTGCATTGTGCTTACTAAACATAATTAATTAATTAAAATTAATTAAAGTTCGTAAATATTAGCTAAAACAAACTTACAATAACATTACTTAAATAATAAGTATGAATCTTGTGTATTGCACACATGTATAAATTTGGGGTTTATTTATGGTATATTAAGATATTATTCCATCTATTTTTTTCAACTTTATATTATAGGTTTTAAATTTTTTATATATTATATTTTAAGTACCATTTACTATATGTTTTAAATTTTTTAATATATTTTAAGTTTTTTATTACGAATTTTAAGTATTATTTATCATTTATTTTACATGTTTTAATATTTTTTTTATTTTTAATTTTATAAAAATAATTTTAAATTTTATAACTAAAAACTTTTTGGAATGAAGCAATACCTTCACGAGAGCTCATCCCATAATACATTTGGGATTCAAAATAACAATAAATGATCTTGAAAACGTAGATTCTTGGAAGACTGGAAAAAGGGTATTTTAATCAAATAACTCCGCCGCTACAAGTGGAGCATATGATTCGTGCACGTGCATGGAAAAAGACTGTGCCCGTGCGACATATTACAGGGGATCAATACTTTTTCCAAATTCAAAATCATTTTGATGCGCTCGCTCGCTCGCTCTCTCTCTCTCTCTCAGAGCGCACGTAACGGGAAAAGTAACAGAAAAATAATAATAACAAACAAAAACCAAACTATCCGTTACTTCTTCTTCCCCCCTTTCTTCACTCTTCGAGTTTTGCCAAAACGCTGGCTAATTTCCTCTCTTCCAATTATTTTCAGTTAGAGAACAGTGATTTTATCTTCACTTGACTTCTCATACGACCGCCGAAGTAGTTGTCCGCACACTCGCCGCTCCCACTGACTTCTTTATTCGCGGCGTTCAGTATTCAAGAACTCACGGTGCGCCTCTCTTGTCACACATTTTAACACTTTGATTTCTGAGTAAGTGATGCGATGCGGTGCAATGCACTTTGTTTGTTTATCAGCGTCTCTGAATTACTGATTTTCTTTCGTAATTTAATTTGTTTTTATTCTTTGTTTTTTCGGGTGGAATTTGTTGCATGTGCAAGAAGTTATAGATATTTTTATTTATGAATTACTTCTTTTTTTTTGTAAATGATAGCTTGTTTGATTATTTCAAAGATTTACTCTGTTATTTCATAAGGATTCAAAAATGAAATATAAAGAAAAGAAGAAACAAATTTTATTTTTTCAAAGTTCATAATCTAACTTGTTGTTTTTGGTCGAAGAATTAATAATGTTGATTATATACGAACTCAGATCAATTGTGTTAAGTGGTGGTACTTTTGAGTTGTGGTTAACATTAATGTATTTTACAACTTCAATTTCGCTCTTCAGATAATAGCTAAGGATAAAGATGGTAGGGACACCGGCTACACCGTTATCGAAGATACAGAGGACCCCTGCATCTACTCCAGGTGGTCCTAAAGTCTGTGAGGAGAAGATATTAGTAACAGTTCGGATGAGGCCGTTGAACCGGAAAGAACAAGCCATGTATGACCTTATCGCGTGGGACTGCATAGATAGCCACATGATCGTTTTCAAGAATCCAAATCATGAACGTTCCACGGTCCCTTACACCTTTGGTATGCTTTCATTGTACTTTTTTTCTTTTTTCTAGTAGGAGGTTTAGAGAATAATATTTGGTTGATGTAACTAGTTTGAAGTAGGAGTGCATTGGGGGAGTTTTACTTTAGGAGACTTTTGATGTTCCCTTCTTTGGTAATATTAACGAGGACCTTGAATTTATCTTTATGTACGTCTGACAGATAAAGTTTTTGATCCTACTTGCTCAACTCAAGAGGTTTACGAAGAGGGGGCCAAGGATGTTGCCCTATCTGCTCTGAATGGAATTAATGGTAACTAATACGTTTACATAAAACCTATAGTGTTGATCCCATCTATATATATATATATATATATATATCACGATATGTTTTATGTTTTTCTGTCTCCTTCTAAATTTGTACATCTATTAAAATACAAATTTGCAGCCACTATTTTTGCATATGGGCAGACTGGTAGCGGTAAGACTTTCACCATGAGAGGAATAGCTGAAAATGCTGTTAAGAACATCTATGAACACATAAAAAATGTAAGTTTTAATTTCATGCCATTTGGGTTAAATTTGTTTGGGCTTCTTGTTTTATTTAGTTCTGTCAATGCTTTATATACAGTCTAACTTTCTCATCCTGGAAATAAGAGATGAAAACAAATGGAGAGCATTAATTACTTGTTAAAAATTAAGTTGGATTACATGTTATGGTATATCATGATTTTCTTGGAGAATTGTCATGCATCGAAGTAAGTTCTATTTGCTATATAACTGATAATGTTAGATAAATTTATTTATAATTTATTATTGCATAGTGCATTAGCCTGACATCAAATATTAGGGATGAGCAAATAGTTGAGTTCAGCCTTTTTTGCCAACATTAAATTGTAAAGTTAAGAATGTACTTACGGGTATGATGTTACATTATATCAACATCCCAGAACCAGGAGAGGGACTTTGTCTTGAAAATTTCTGCTTTGGAGATCTACAATGAGACTGTTGTAGACCTGTTGAATCATGAATCTGGTTCCCTGCGACTTTTGGATGATCCCCAGGTATAAGGGAAATATTTTCTTAATCAACATGGAATTTGCATGTGATTTTTTTAATGTCAATATTAATTTCTGTTCTAATTGTTCATGTAGAAAGGAACCATTGTGGAAAAGCTAGTTGAAGAAGTTGTTCAGGACATCCAACACTTGAGGCACTTGATTGGCATTTGTGAAGGTAACTGACCAACCATGTGCTATATTTGGTGGTTTTAGGTGCATTTTAATGTTGAAGAAGCTTTAAGGTTTTAGGGCCGTTAGTTCCTATATTTGGTGGCTTAGTTTCAGGACTTTGTAAATCAGCTGATTTACAAAGCCTAGGAAGTATTCAAGCTCATAGTTAAGAAGCCAGAATGTTGACTTCATGTGCATTTTTTCAAGTTCCAATCATATGTCGCATCCGCCAGAAACAGCTTGTTCATTCCGGTAGACTGCTCTCATGTAGGCCATAACTTTTTCCAAATTAAATTTTCAAGTGATTTGCTAAATCTACTAGAATTGTCAGGAAAGCTTAAACTCATTTTGCTTTAATGGAATAGCAATGCTAAATAGCATAGCGGTTCACTGCTTTGTGTGTGTGTGACCTATAATTGGAAACATCTGCCTCCGCAGCTCAAAGGCAAATGGGAGAAACTGCTTTAAATGATAATAGCTCAAGGTCACATCAGATAATCAGACTGGTAAGCATTTATTAGTGCACATTTGTAATTTTCAGAATATTGCTATTGGTGCAAGCTTTTCATGGATGTTTTCAAGTATGGCTGCTCCATGTCTTCTGTAAGACCTTTCATCAGCTCCCTTCATTTTCTCTTGTTAATTTTTGGATATGGAGAAATGACAAGAATGTCCTGTGCATGTTGCTAGTCTATGAACCATGTATTCCATAATTGCGACCACTTTTTACTAGCAGGGTTGGGGCCTAAGTTTGTTCACTCGTTCATTTAGCCCTTTAATTTCTTTCTTTCAAAATTTTCACCGATTGACATTCAATAATCAATTTTTGGTGCAATGATTGCCCTTTTTACCTAATAAGACTTCTCTTCAGATCTCTGGATATGACGTCACTGATTTCTTCAAACTTCCAACCTTTATGAAATTAACTAGAATCTTAACATAGTAAACATTACTTTAACTCCTCCCGTTTTCAAGTATGAGACAGTTCTTTCTCCCTTCCTCCCTCCCTCCCTCCCTCTTCTGTATGTCATTCATCTTATAGGTTACAGGCGCTTGCCATCTGGTTTCATTTTATTTGGTATCCATCCTTGCAGTTCTTGTTAAGATAACAATGAATAGTGCTAACATCTTAAGCTGATGGATTACACATTATTCCAGACCATCGAGAGCAGTCTCAGGAAAAATTCAGGATGTGTGCAATCATTATTAGCAAGTTTGGTATGTTTATAAGTTCCGTCTTATATAATTTTCTTGATGATAAACAACAGTTCGTATATGTATATTGAATTGCTATAATCTTACAGAACCTAGTTGACCTTGCTGGAAGTGAACGTGCCTCTCAAACAAATGCAGATGGTGTAAGACTAAAGGAAGGTGCGCACATTAACCGCAGCTTGTTGACGCTTACAACAGTGATCAGAAAGCTGAGGTAAGTGCAAAGTGATGATACTTTGTCATTTAGTTTCATCATTCAGAATTAAATAATCATAAGTGTCCCATCATTATCTTTGATTGCTCTTTGATTCTTGAAGCAGCATAAATTTTGGAAGTTCAAATCTGGCAAGTAAAATGTAGAATTTGTATTGTGTCATTTATATCAAGTTTTCTTGCTGCGATTTGGTGAGTTACCGAATGTCATAGATGATTTAAATTTTGGGAAGATTTAGTAAAAGTTTGAGTTAAATAACTGTTTTATAGTACCCAAAATTATAATTTCATGGTAATGGAGTGACTGTAGTAATCAAACGGAAATTGAAACTGGTACGGTTCATGTAAATCATTTCAATCGGCCCTTAAGATATTGATCAAATTGCACTTGTATAACAGGAGTTAAATGACGTCCGTATTTTTCTGCATTAACATCTTGCTTTATCTCATTTCTGCTTCTGATTTTTCATCCGTAACCATGACAAACAGAATATAGCAGAGGCCTTAGGCTACGCTATTTTGAAGAAATTTTAACTTCAGGGATTTCTTGTCTCTCTTGGTTTTTCTGTTCGCAGTGGGGGAAAAAGAACTGCTCACATACCGTACAGAGATTCAAAACTTACTCGAATATTGCAGAATTCGCTTGGTGGAAATGCTCGAACTGCAATTATATGCACAATTAGTCCTGCTTTGAGTCATGTGGAGCAAACAAGGAATACGCTCTCATTTGCAACTAGTGCAAAGGAAGTTACCAACAATGCCCAAGTGAATATGGTACAATATCAAAGAAAATGTACTTCAACTTAAGATTTTTCTTACAATATTTTATTCTTACACTTGACTCCTTGACTTCAGTGATTGGACTAACACTGTGCCATATTCTCTCTTCAAAGCTCAGTTGGTTTTCTTATAAATATTTCCTTAATTTTAGACAGTAAACTCAGTCTTGTCATGTGACAAAGTATTTTTGTTTCCATTCTGGCTAATCCATGGTGGTGTTCATGTCATGCATACAAGCATTAGACATTACTTTTAATGATAAAACCTGCCAATCTAAGTTGTATTGGTCTCTCTACAGGTTGTTTCAGACAAGAAGCTGGTGAAGCATTTGCAGAAGGAAGTGGCAAGACTTGAAGCAGAGCTTCAAAGTCCAGACCCTTCTTCCTCATGCTTCAGATCTCTGTTAGTTGAAAAGGAATTGAAAATCCAACAGGTAAGTGTATTTCATGAATAATAATACAAGAAAAATGCAGTGTTTTCTATCAAGAGATGGTTTGTGATGGTTGACAATTCGATCATGGGCCCCTTTGAGATGCATAGAACACTACAAGTTTATTCCCCTTCACATTTTAAATTCTATGATTTCCATGAATTTATGTTTGATAATTTATTAATTGCCACAATCTCATAAAATCCATCTGGAGATACTTTGCACATTATATATCTTCATTGGCATGGATGTCTATGTGCCCATGTAGACCTGGCATGCACTCTTTTTTAAATACCATTTATGGCTACCTATCTCTCTGTTTGATGGACCATATAATTTTCCTTGCTCTTATGAAGAAATTCTGTTCTTCCCATGATTGGGCAATCAATATGCTATTTTTTGCTTAACTAGAAAATAAAAAGCAATATTTGAAGACTTCATTCCTGTTTAATTTAACTGTTTCTTTCTCACTGGATTTGTAGCTGGAGAAGGAAATGAAAGAGCTAAAACGTCAGAGAGACCTTGCACAATCCCAACTTGAACAAGAAAGAAAAGCTCACAAGGAGCGTAAGGTACTGCCATAATAACAGAAGTCTGTTTTCAGTTATCGTGTGCCTTCAACTTTTAGCTTATTACACTTTCAGGGTTTTAAACAGTGTGAGACTTCTTCTCAAACTGCGAGGTGTCTTTCTTTTCAAGTTGAGAATGGATCGGTTTTAGATAAACCTTTTGCTGAAACTCAGCCAAGAAATGCGGTTGGAAAACAAGCGATGGTGAGGCAGTCAGTTACTTCAACAGATCCATCCATGCTTGTGCATGAGATTCGAAAGCTTGAGCAGCGGCAGAGGCAGCTTGGTGAGGAAGCAAGTCGAGCACTTGAAGTACTTCATAATGAGGTTGCTTCCCACAGAATGGGGAGTCAAGAAACTGCTGAAACCATAGTGAGGCTCCTATCTGAAATTAAGGACATAAAAGCAGTTAGTTATATTCCTGAAGATACTGTTGTTGGAGATAAGGCAAACCTAAAAGAAGAGCTCACTCGATTGAATTCTCAAGGAAGCGGAATTGCGTCATTAGAAAGGAAGCTTGAGCATGTTCAGAAATCTATAGACATTCTCGCTTCATCTTTTCCAAGTTGTGAGGAAACTCGAGAATTTAAGACCCCAGAATTCAAGACCCAATTCAAGAAGAAGAAAACGCGTCCATTCTCCATAAGCAACAATGCAAACATGCAAAATATATTGCGGTCTCCGTGCTCGCCTCTGTCCTCTTCTCAGCAGGTCATGGAAGTTGAGACCGAGAATAAGGCCCCTGACGATAATAATTTGGTGCCTCTTAGCAATACATTGCCTCAGGCTATTGTAAATACTCCACCAAAGAGTGATAATTGTAATAGTATCTCGTCAAGGGAGGGAACTCCTGCAGCACGGAAAACAAATTCTGTTGATGTGAAGAAAATGCAGAGGATGTTTAAGAATGCTGCTGAGGAGAACATACGTAGCATTAGAGCTTATGTTACTGAGCTAAAAGAAAGGGTGGCAAAGTTACAATATCAAAAGCAGCTTCTGGTTTGCCAGGTTAGGACCTCGTATACATGGAGTAGTTTCCTTATAAATTCACTACTTTTTTGTTTCAACAAGACACCTGGTTTATATTCTGTTACGGATTGGAATCAACAAGCAATTTAAGTCATAAGACAAATCAATTTGGCAAAAAGTATTTGGTTCTTGAGATGTGGCTTTCTAGAAAGGACATTTCTTTTCTGTATCATTCATTGATGATTGTTTGAAATTGATTCTCTATTCAATGGCTGACAATTATTATTTGTTCTGTTTGTAATCTATATCTTTCCTGATCTCATATGGTTTCAGATGCATTAAAATAACACATTGATTGACCTTTTTGAGATGGCTTTTATCAATAATAGTTCCTTTTATGTCTTTTAGATTTCTGTGCGTGTTTCTCTCTTTCTTTCTTAAAAGGTGGCAGATCTTTCACACTTCTTTGTCTTTGGGATATGCTTATGCACACTGGGCTTTTTAACTGGTTTTACTTATTCCTATAAGAATAAAAGGAATGTGGATGTTCATAAGAAACTTCAATGTGATCCTCCATGTTTGAAATATTGAATGACGTTGTGGTTTCATTATTGATGAACCACTACTCGCTATTTTGGTCATATTTCTTGATCTTAACTTCACATATCATACTTCTTTCCCATATGCTTGTTGGATTAGGTATTGGAGCTAGAAGCAAATGAGGCTGTAGCTGAGGTGACAGACGCCGTGGATCAATATCCCATGCCATGGCACTTGATGTTTGAGGAGCAGAGAAAGCAAATCATCATGTTATGGCATCTGTGCCATGTTTCAATTGTACATCGTTCACAATTTTATTTGTTATTTAGAGGAGATCCGACCGAACAGATATATATGGAAGTTGAGCTCAGAAGGTTGACATGGTTGGAGCAGCATTTCGCCGAGCTTGGCAATGCAAGTCCAGCACTCTTAGGTGATCAACCTGCAGGCTCTGTGGCATCAAGGTAGCTCAGGCAATTTTTATCCTAATTTTAATTCGATTAATATAGACCATGACCAAAAAAATGAATAAAATGTTCCTGGTTGACTAACTACCGAAAATTTTGTTGCTTGATGTGATGGTTGAATGCAGTGTTAAGGCTCTAAAGCAAGAAAGGGAATATCTAGCGAAGAGGGTGAGCTCAAAACTGACAGCGGAAGAAAGAGAATTGCTTTATATGAGATGGGATATACCTCCAGTTGGTAAACAAAGGAGATTGCAACTGGTGAACAAGCTATGGACAGATCCTCTTAACATGCAACATGTGAAAGAGAGTGCTAAAATCGTTGCAAAACTTGTTGGCTTTTGCGAATCGGGTGAGCATGCTAGCAAGGAAATGTTTGAGCTCAATTTTGTAAATCCTGGTGATAAGAAGACATGGATGGGATGGAATTTGATATCAGACATTTTGCATCTTTAAAGAAACGGATGATACCTCCAAGTCTTCGATAAAATTCTCTTTGTTAGTTATTATGTCCGCATGAAGTGCATGCAGAACAAATCCAGCATAAGAATTCTGCTGGTGTTTTGTAATTACTTACTGTAAGCGACAAATGAAAATAACTAGTCATTCTTGTAGTAATGATTCCCTCAAAGCCAAGTTTCCCACATTATTTGTAATACATAAACTAATAAATTTTAAAATTTTTAATTTTCACATAAAACCTCAAAGAATCTGAATTAAACTTTTTTTTTTTT
>CP135556.1:6240853-6253002 GCA_032402905.1 Khaya senegalensis | reverse complement strand
AATATGCAAATGCATAATTGTTGTTGGGTACCTAACTGAAGAACCGACCAGATTGACTGATGATGGATCAATAAAAATGATCTAGAACGAACTTGACATCTTAAAAAACTAATGACTAAAGACAACAAATCAGCCCTGTAACTTCTTTTTCTTCCAAATATTTAACTTCCCATTGTTAGTCTCATGCGGACTACTGATGAACACTACTAATCAGAATCAAAAATCAAAATCAAAATCAAAATCAAAGAATTAATCACCTTACTGACTGACTGACTGACTGACTGACTGACGACACTCTTCTGTAAGTAAGTGGAGCTCCACTCTCGTAGATTAGACCAAAGTAAATATATTTATTTCCAAGATTAACGAGGCCAGTCTTTATCAGACCCCGGAAGAAAGGGAATTAGAAAATCAATGAGCTCCAGAAAGAATTTTTACTGTTGGATATTTACTCTTTTGTACTTTGATATCATAATTCCGGTTGACGCTTTTAAGATGGAATCGATGCTGCTGCCAATAGTACACAAAATGACCAGGTACATTGCGTCTAGCTATTTGACGTTTAGCAGAAGAATGAATGCATACAATTGATTTTCTTTCTCCTTGATCCTCTGTTAAACTCTGTATTCATGAATCAGCGCATTCAGAGCACATTTTAGTCAATCCATTCGTATCATTAATTCAGGCAAATACGACTCTTAATTTCGATGGCAGAGTATCTCCATAGCTCACCCAGCGTAGAAAGCTATCAGAAAAATCGTCAACAATGGAATCCTCCCCATCACAGTTCGGTAGCTCTGCTTCCTTCCCTACAGAACATGGCATACAAATTAAGAGTGATGCTAACAGAGTGCCGTGCATGGTAAACACCTTTACTGCATTTTCTAATATCAGCTGTTATCCAACAATAAAATTACTTTCGGAAAAACCCCATTTCTCACTTCAATTTTAACCTTTTTGAGTTCCATTAATTCTTCTTGGTGTTTTCCTGCCAGTATTACCATAAGTGGCATCAGTGACAAAACAATCCCATCAAATATTCGTTCTCCTGGCAACTTTTATGACAATCATCAAAACAATAGTAAGAGCAGAAAATCTCCCTAGGAGAAAAATCCACGTGTGCTAAATTGAATCATGATCACAGAATGTAAATTTGGCAACAGCAGAATATTTATTTAACCGATGATGGCTCAAGATCTAATCCATAGATAACAAGTGTAATACAATAAAATCATATATACAACCAGTAACAATGATGCATATATTAGTGTATCTATCAAGTGCTCGGATGGTAAATAATCAGTATTTCTACAATTTCTATTTAGATAGAACAGAGGTGTTTATATGGATTCCACCATTTTTATTGTGAACCAATCGTTATAGCCAATTATTGTATCAGGATTAATATTATGTTCCTTTTATCATACACAGAGAGAAACCCAAATCTTAACAATCTGGGTGTTCCTTCCATGCTTGTCGAGAGCATAACAGTCGGAACGATTTACTGCAGAGAATCAAAGATAGATTAATGTCTAGATAGTCTAATTGCAAAATAACCTGAAACCAAACTTATCAAGAGAAAAGTCAGCTAACATTGCAGAGGAGAGTACTGACCTTCATGCCAGATCCATATTCACTTGTGGATGGGGTTGCTTCTCCCATTATTCCGCTGACAACATTCTCCATTGATAACCCAGCAATTGGTGAGTTTGCAAGCAGCGACAACCTGCAGATACCCAAAACAAATGATGGAGAAAACTACATTTTATTTATTAGATCACAAAAACTGGCTAACATTGATTCATAGTCAGCCAACTTCATGAAATTGGACCAAGGGAAATGAAGCCAGGTTTATAATGAGCCATTGGAAACATGATTCATGACTTATGCCGAGTTTTGTCACCAAATTCAATTGCATTTTTCTGTGGTCTAATAGACAGTATTGTTTTACAGGTGATCTATTACCAAAGGAATGCAAGTCAATGGCCATGGTATAGCTTTTCAGACAATAATAGGAAAAAAGAGAAAAGAAAAGGAAATGAAAAGGAATAGAGACAGTTCTCCAAAAGCAGTATTGTACCGCTAGAAGAAACAAATAGTTACGCAACAAGTTTTATTGCCCAAAAGATTTATATATTTTATGCTGCAGCCAGGAAACCTGAAAAAAGAGGATATGTTTCAGTCACCTAAGTTGCCCTTTCACTAAACACAAGACCACAGATTAAAAGAAACAATGTTCTTGAGAATGTAAATTATATACCCAAAATCAAGTGTTGGAGTAATTGAATTTCCTTCCAGACAGGTTAACAGGATTTTGGCTTTGCGTTAAAATGGGTCCGGGTTTCATTCCCTATGACATTCGGGCCAAGTGAAAAAAAAAAAGAAAAAAAAAAAAAGAAAAAGAAGAAGGGGAACAGATAAGAATTTCTTTAATTAAAATTTAAAAAGGGAAACGCATTGGATCAAAATTGGGGCGAATGTTGACCACGACATCAGCTTTTTATTGCAAAGTTGAAGCTTTAACAGGTTACGAGATGTTGAAGTTAGCGAGCTTTTCTTCATTACTGTTTACATTCTGAGAGCTCAATGAAAAGCAACCTTTCATGTGGCTCTTCCTCACATGAATTTCCAGAGGATGATAACCAGTCTAGATCAACAAAGTTTGAGCAACTTGAAGGATCTCCATGTTCAGAGAAGTAAGTATGGTCACTGTCAAGGTATCGATCTCTTTGCACATCTCCAAAGAGCTGCCTGTGAGGCATTGAGGGAGTATACCTACAAAGTAAAAATTCAAAGCTGATCAGTCAAATCAAACAACTGCATTGAGCATAAGCATGTGATACAAAACCAACTTTTCCATTCGTTCATGAGAGTAAACTTTGGCATGAACACAACTGGTCTCAAAATTCATTTAATTGATTGATGAACAAAATGACATAGCAAAATGCTCATGATCTAGAAAAGTCATAAGAGACAAAATTGAGCATTACATTAATTAACTTTTATTATGATATCATGTCCTAATAAAGACAACTGCTCACGCAACAATGCTTATAATGACAATAGAAACAAGTTGAACTAACTGAAATTAGAAGCAAGACTGATTTATTACAAGAATGAACAAACAGAGAAGTTGACTAAACTGACCTTGAAAATGCCACATCACTTTTAGAAGTTGATATCTCAGGTGATGATTCTGAAAGAATATTGCTTCCTCCCTGCAACTGATTGGGAAAAACTGAATTCAAAAGCTTCTCCTGCTTGACATTTGTGTCTGACATGGGTGAGCTGCTTTCACGAAGAATGTTTCCATCTGATAGGGATCTTTTGATAAATGTCCTGAAAATACATAAATAATTAGTAGCAGACAAGCTGCACGAATACAGTTCTTAAGACAATATTCATAGCTTGTACTAAAGCAAGATGACAATAAAGATGGCCCTATAAAGCATAAGAAAACAGTACATTTCGCATCAGTTCTCCACATAATTCAAACTAGTGAAATATAGACACAATGCAACAATGCACTAGTTGAGTGCCATGACTAAAGCTAATTGAATATAAATCATCAACACAATCATAAGCCAACAAGATAGATGGACTAAGAAGCTTTCACGTAAAATAAAATTCCTGGTAAAAAAGTTTCACCAAAACAAACAGAGCCTGAAAGGTTCTAGCATCCCAAACTCTTCAACTTAATTGTTCCATAAAAGCAAATGAAACCAAGAGTTCTGACATAACTGATCGGTGAACTTACTAAATGATACCACATCTCGACCTCAAATTTTCATTCATGCAAGAGGATAGAAAGTGTAGCGTGTTGCTAAAAATAAATCCATGCCTAACCCAGAAACATTACACAAGTGAAGCGTAAAGATACTAGAGGCAGTTTGAGATTCCAAGGACATCTTTTCGGGAATTATCAAGTCATAAATGGAGGAATTTCTCAATTTTACAGCATTCAAGACTTTATATAGTCAGCTAACCTTCCATCTTCATCAACATTTGTTTGCCCATTCCTTCCTGTCCCGTAATGCTGGTCTGAATCCAGCTCCCACAGTTCAGGTTTACCTTGCTGTGGCTGAAAGTGCCCAAGAAATCTGCAAAAATTGATTTTAGTAAAATCATTCATAAGAAAGCACATTGCAACAATGTGGAAAGCTGATGATTATTTTACAAGAAAACAAAGTGTTTAGTGAAAATAAAATTCCACGATGGATGGATTGACTTAAAAGCTCAATTACACATGTAGATTAATATAAGTAACTAGCACGTGCCATAAGGATTTACCCAATTCGACTGACCTTTTCCCCAAAAAGGAATAAAAGAATAAAAACAAACACACAAAACACAACTTGCTTACATGTTGATCGCATCTTGTTTCACGGCATCCATGTACGCATTGCTATAATGCCGCTGAAGAGTTCTGAAGAATTCTTGGGAATGTGCAGCTGCTCTCCACTGCCCCCTTCTCTCAGAGAATATCTGTGTACAGCAATAAATGTTAAAACTAAAAATAAATGGAGGTTTATATTCAGAAATAAACAGGAGTGTCAATGAGCAAAACCTGCGTACTTGCACCTGATCAATAATTGAATCAATCAAAATCCTAAAGTCCATCCAATCTCCAAAGGTTATGAATTATGTTTTCGTTTCAGATCATTCAGAGCAAGCAAAGTCTCTACACTTGTTCATGACTCTCTTGTCTCTCTCACACTTGCAAAGCTAACAGAGAGAGAGCCATACGAAAAAAAAAAAAAAAACCCCATGAAAAATCACTGATTGATGGTGAGGATGATCACACCTCTCTGAAAAGAAATATACATTTCCCTGTCTATTCTGCTACGTGGAATTACATCAACCATCATGCCTTCCATAGAAATGCTGGTTCATTTTATGTATCTTTGACAATATTAGTTCATACACAAATTAGAGTCAGACTCAGATTGAAACAAATTCTATCTACAACAAATTTGGGGACTCAGGGGATGTGATGATTAGCATATCGGACCTTGGCTTATCCATATCGGACCAGATTTTCACCTATATCTGATGTAACCTTTAAAATCTATAAGTTTCTGCTCTCACCACTCATGGTTCAAATCTCTGTTAAGTGATTTCACATTATGGAAGAAAAGCAAACTAATATAGAAAGAATCTACATGCTATTTAGATTTTAAAAATGTAAATACTCAAGCAACATCAGAATTTAAAAGCACCTTATTGTGAGCTGCTGAGCCACCATACTGGTGTGCGAGTGTGTCACCCATTCTCTCATAAAATCCCATCAAATCGTCTGCCAATGGAGCATCCAGATCAATCTTTGGGATATTTATAACACCTAGAGCATGAAGCTGGCATCCAAGAGCAGCCAACCCATAGGCATACTGTGCAACATTTGTACGGTCTAGGCAGTCTATGCAATTGGTCCTCAGTACACCCCTTTGTAACTTGGGAGGCTTGATAATATGATTGCCATTTGCAACACTGTCATCCTCACTAAGTTTCCTCTCTGATTTATCAGCATCCTCACTATCATTGTTACAGCAGTTCTGGGGAGACAAATTCCCATTATCCACATTCCTGAATCAGATTCAATGCCAACCTTGCCATTATTGAACCATAACTAAAATCAGAACAATAATAATAGAAAATAAGTAATATGTTCTCACTGAATTTCATCACAATTACATCATTTGCATTCAGAATTTCAAAACAGATTCACCATAGCCATTCACTTTTTTAGCACAAGTGTCTTACACATTGCGGAATATACATCCCAGTGTTACTAGAAAAAAGTAAAGGCTAGCAACTTCCAAAAGAAAATTTCGAAAAGTTACATAAATAGAATTTTTTTCTCTTTTAGCTGATGGGTCTCACTGACCATGAAACATCATTTCAGGGCAATGCAGAGAACTTTATGACACTATATCCAACCTGAAAATCTTAAATTATTTTGGGTATTACTGCTTCCTTAAATGAAACATGGACCACCCAACGCATTAAACTTTTGAACAGAGAAGGAATCCTAAGTTTCCACAATGCCATGTGTTCTTGTTAAAAGGATTAAATAAAAACATTGACTGGAATTTCATGTATGTTTGCATCTTTACATTTGGCAACTGGAGTCCAAGATCATTGACCAAAAAAATAAAGAAAATAAAAAGAACTATATTCCATTATTTACTAGAGCATATGCCAGTTAATTCAATTATTTTTCCACAACAATTAATTAGCCAAGCTATTTCCAAAACTTCAGAGTGCATAGCAATGGAGAAAGATGAAACTTTAATAAATCACTGGAATATTTTGAAATAAGACAAACAAGCTTACTCAGAAGAAGTCAAGTTTATGCATCCCTCTGGCCTCAAGGCAGGAGTTACTCGACAATAAAAGAAACCCGTTAACGTCAGTGCGTATGCAGCCGCCTTGCCTAATAGTAGTAAAACATTCGTTGCTTTGCTGGGAAGAAAAAAAAAAAAGCCATTTTTTGTGGTAAGAATTAAATTTCAAAAAGGGCATTCCTTACAAGGAAAGGGATGCAAATAGAATTTTAACAGTATATACCTTTGAGACTGTTTGTGTAGATCCCAGTGAAGGAACCTCAAGCAGTTTTCCTCTGATAAGTCTTTATTGATAAAATCAATTGCATTAGCAAACTCTTGACGAAGAATTGACTCCCGAGGCTTCTTCTCTTGTGTCTGTTGATTACAAAAAACAGATAATAAGCAAAACAGTGTAAAGAAAAACAAACTGATTCAAAAAGGGATTACAATATGCATACAAATTATATGAGCCATACAAACAACTTTCCTTTCTTGTAGAAACATAAATCATCTGAAGATCTTTTACCATTTGAAAATATCCTTTATGACATTTTTTAGTCATAAATGAAATTAAGGGAACAACAAATACTATTATAAACATGACGAAATGATAATGATGAAGAAAACATTAACTGAGAAAACTTCAAGGCTGTATTCAAGTAATTACCTTAATCAAATTCAAGATGATTATAGGATTTCCATATCTCTTTGCAAGATTTTCAAAATGAAGTCTGGTGGCTTCATAATTTTGGTCCCTCCTTGACACTGGGAGAGAAAATAATTAAGCATCTAGAAAAATATATGATATAGCCTTAAAGAGCTACAACAACCACAAGAACATACATATAATATCTGGTTTTATATTCAAGCGTGAGGTTTCCTGTGACCAAAAAAGTGGTATTGAACCACGGTTTTGGACAACGGAACTTATTTGCACTGGAAAACCTTCAGGAACATCTTCAAACACAATCTGCTCTGTCTCAACATCATTAGCAACTCTGCCCTTCTTGTTCACTCCCCGTTTCAAATACCTAAATGACAGTGCAGGAAAAAAAATTAACACATATGGCAACAAAAATCATGTAGGAGCAGAGTGAATGTGATACATGAGTACAGAAGTTTCAAACACCCAAATCTTCTTTAACCATATACATCTTTTATTTATTATTATTATTATTATTATTATTATTATTATTATTATTATTATTATTTTTATAGGAAACCGAACAACATATTAGAGTTAAAAAATAAGTAAGTACGAAGGTGAACTAGATGTCCACTGGAGAGGGAAAAACAACTTTATATAGGAAACAAAAACTTTACAAAAATCAGATACATCTTATTAAAGGGAATTAGTTGATTAGTGTAAAAGCCCAATTTCATCTGACACAATCACAGTCACCAATCACCAGGTTATCACAGTTGTATTATATTTAGTTATTTTCCTAGAAAAAAATGCAAACATAAACAACCAAAATTGGTTCATAATAAACATTTAAATAGAAATAACCAAATCCACATTTTTGTAAACAACAAAGTCCTTGTTATATCTTCAAGCCATCAACAGCAAACTGAATACAATTCTTCAGGCCTATGTGTGTTTTTTTGACCTCAACAGATGGTTTCTTAAAGATTTTTCACACAATCACTAAGGGCATGTATCATCATACCTGGTGCCAGCATAATGCCGTGACCGTCTTGCAATGAGGATAAGTTTGAAATCCCGTCCAGACACAGAAAGTGTGGCCTACATTCATATTGCATGAAGCCATAGTGTAACATCAAACAATAAGGCTTGGTAGAGTTTAATCTTTCCTTCAGATAGATGGGAACATGAAATTAAATATTAAATAAAGCAAATTCGGTGCATTATAACAGAATTCATAAATGATCAACAACAACTTCAGCTGAATCAATTACACCTTAAAATCTAATCAACTAGTGTCCAACAAAAGCAACTTTAAACTAAAAGCATATACCTAGAGAGCAACATCATGTAACAGAGAAGAAAGAGAATGCTACTAAGTTCTCATTCTCAAGTTAAAATGATTTCAAGACTAGAACTGTTTAAAGTTGAATGCATTATTTGGCACAGTAAATGGATGAAATTGCTGAGGAGGTCCCAAAAACTCCAATATAATAACTGAAGAAAGAGGCAGTCCTGAAACATCTGTATGGCTGATGAACAGTTCTGCACTAATCTTACTAAATCCCTCGTTTAGATAGTTTATGCATTAAATTATCAATGGTCAAATCATCTAAACACCACCCATTGCTGACCTGTTTAAAGAAGCCATATACCAAAGCAACCGTCCAAAGAGTATTTGGGAGGTGATTCCGAATTCCCCGGGTCAAAAACTCATTCCACACGAACATGGTTTCATAGAGGACCTGACCTGTCTGACTATGATATAAGTTGTTTTGAAGACTATGCATAACATGGTATGAGTAGCTGAAAAAGAAGTCCTTAGTGAGATCCACCGTGCATAGAAGCTTCTTGTATCTAAGCCATCAATGAAACACAGAATATCAAATTAACTACTAACCCTTCCAAAAGTACACCAAAATGTTTAGTTGGCAGAAAAAAGAATAAAGGAAAAAAAATACATTTTACTAACTTAATCACAAAATGGATAATAAATTGTTCCCCAATATCATCCTAACATTTTTTTTGGCCAAAAATTAAAACTTGAAAAAGCATAAAGTTTCCCTCCAAAAGTTGCATAACTTCATTGGTGCTGCCTTCAAATTCAATCAAATCAAATGAATTGTCATAATCAATTTGATGATCACCAATACGAACTTCATTTCAACTCTATGGACAATGGTATACAGAAGAAGAGGAAACACTTTTAATGCTGTAGGCCTAACACATTGATCATCATATTATTCTTGTATTCTTTTAAAATCATCATATTTGGCTTGCACCTATAATGCTTAAAAGTTATCACTAAACACAACATGTTCAAAGTTCAGTTACTAGTTGGCAAGAGATTATAGAGGCAAAAAGAATATCTTGAAAACTATCATTTCAGCAGAACACAAATCAGAAAGGAAAATCTAGGACATCTTTCATGTCCCAAACAACATTAACGGTGTCTCTCATAAGTAAGATTGCCAAAATACATTTACAAGCAGAATGGACAAAAGACCTGTTCTCATTCTTAGAATTAGCAATACTGGACTGAACACTCGAATTCGGGAGTGGAATCATCTCAGTCTTGGAGATAGCATATATATTATGACCACCAATTGTGCCAATTTGCCTTCTTTCTGTAATAATCAACATGTAGTACGGCCCCAGAAACTTAATAAACCCTAGAAAAGAAGATACCATCATTAGCATTTTAAATATCTACAATTACTTGAAGTACAAGAATGCTGACTAAAATGAACTCACCAACAATTCCATAACAAGTAGTGACGAATTGCAGTCCACCAGTAGCGAAGTTCCCCTCATGTATCCGCCTCAACAACTCAGAACATTGGCTCTCTGTATAAGTAGTAGAATCTTCACGAATGTTTAGCTCTGAAGGATCTAGCCGGTCAATCTTTAGCACTCTCCAATATGTTCTACTTTTGTCTCTTCCAATCATGTAAAACATCTGTAATATAAAAAGTCGCAAGCAATCATACAACTCCACGATGCAACATACACAGCTAAATCGTTAAACGAATTGCTAATAAATTGACCGAGAAATTTTTGCAGCATGATACCAAAAGACGCAACGGAAAAGAGAAAAAACAGTTATACAAGTGCAAGGTGCCCAAATTTACAATTCTTTACGACATTTATGATCTAATTATCTTATTTAGATATTGAATTTGGCAGCTCAAAAATAATTAAAATGATATGCAAACAATAAAACTCAATCCTGAAACAAATTTTAGAATGATATGCGAAAACATTGAAGAGATCAAACAGAAAGGAAGGAGAATAAAATTACCGATTGGGTCTCGTAAAGCCTGAATTTTTGTAAACAAGGCGGCAGAGAGGAAATCTGATTATCCGATAACGCCATGGCTTGACGCGCACTCAAATTCTCAAAATTTGCAGTTCAGATCTCCCCGAGCCACCGGCTGAGGCAATTTATCATAAGAGCATGTACAAATTGGTGAATTCTATTATAAAATTTTACCGCAAATGCTCACAACCTACACATATAATGGAGCTAGGCTGCTTCAAATACAACATCTCAACAAATACCAAGACCAAACAAAAATAAGTTAGAATTCGAACACTGAAAGTATACAAAAATATCCCTCATCCGAGGAGCTGCAGCTGCTGCTTCACTTGCATCCAGAACAACAAGACACACTAATCACTCGGCTTGTTTATCAATACTTGATCTTCAATAAACAAACGAAGATGCTTGAATATATATACACAGAGAAGCAAATGTGTTGAAATCGGAAGCTTTAAATACAAAACTGAAGATCAGAGTTTAGAAAGTGATGATGGGAAACAGAGTGGGGGAAAAAAAAGGCGGGGGGTGGGGTTGTTTTATTAAGAAAACAAAAATGAGCTAAAGAGAGAGAGAGAGTGGACCATGCTAAGCCAGAAGTGAGAGATTATTAATGATGTTATGCGGTTATTTATTTATTTTAATTTATTTTTGCTTTGTAGGTCGTAGCTGCTGTCGTTGTTGCTGTTTTTGTCATCGTAACAAGAAGGAGGAAAAAGCAAGGCAAAGCAAAGCACGGATTCAAAAACATCATCCGCAACAAATGAAAACCACATCTTGGGTCGCAGCTCCATCCACATATTTTACTTTTAGTCATTACTCACGTTTTACTCGTACTGTACATGTCCTTGTTGTATTTTATCTAATTAAAATAATAACAATTATTTATATATATATTTTTTTATGTTGTTTATCTAATCATTATGGTATATTATATATATTAGTTAATTAATTAAATCCTCCAAAAATGCTGACCTGCTTAAATCATTTCAGCTGCCCTACCAACGCTAATATTTTACCATCATTCATATTAATATATTGAATTGTTCTCAATTATTCCTTAATTAATTTCAATGCTTTGAATCATTCCAATTCACTTCCCATAAGAATATAACTAACACAAATTAGAATAATATTGGGTTTCCAAATACTCATTGGTGCTATAGATACTAATTAACTACTGTATTAATTCATTTGTACATATTAATTTAATATTATTATATTATTAACACATATTTTATATTATTAATAGAGTAAATAAAATTTGAATAAATAAAAAAATAAATTATACAAAATACGTGGTAATAATGTACATTTATTAAGTTAAATTTGTATAAAAATAAAAATAAAGAAAGAAAAAAAGAAAATTATATTTTTAACATTACTTTAGTTAGGTAAGAATATAAAATTTTAAGTTGTACGAAATGATAATAAAAATAAAATTTAATAGATATTTTAATTAAAATTTAGAGTATTTAAAAAAAAAGAATAGTAAATTTTATTCAATTATAAAATAAATAAGATATGACATAATACAGATAATTATTTTATAATTTAGATTAAAAAATTATTTTTAAAACCAATGATACTATAAATTTTCTTTGATTGAAAGATTTAAATATAATAGTTTAATAATGATAATAAAATTTGTATATGACCAAATGCAACGCCATTTAAATGACTCATTTTCTTTTAACCGTTGATTAATAAAATCAATTTAGTTTAATCAATTTTTTGTCTAGATTATACACATAAAGTTAAATCAATTTTATTAATTTATTATTATTATTATTATTAAGAAAAAGGAGGTTTCATTCTTAATTTCAGCCCAAGTATGTCAAAAGAAGAAGAAAACCAG